>VDFB02274141.1:0-16295 GCA_007258455.2 Sequoia sempervirens
ATCCATTGAATAATAAATCAATTTGGCTAACTCAAAGTCACAAATTAATTAACAAATCTATCCAAGCATCAAAACATCCTTCAAATCCAATCAATCAATCCAACCAATCCAACCAGTCAGCTCTTAAAATTTGATACTTGGGGCATTGTCTCTCATCAATGTCAACAGACTCTAAGTCCATATTTACTCTCTTTGAATTAACAACGCTTCTTCTAGTCACAATGCCATTTCAAAGAAGAGCAAAATGTAAACACTGAAATCACATTTAAACTAATTTTCATAATGCACTTACCACCAACCTCTTAATCCATTAAAATAATAAATCTTACCCTAAATGCATTACTTTATCACAATTAAATTCATTATATAATAATGTTTAATTAATTTAAATTGAATCATTTCCTACAAAATGTTCAAATATTCAAATTTAAATATAAATTATCATGTTAAATTAATTTAAATCCTAAATTACACCTCATGAACTTGTTGGATAATGACAACAAATTTAGAAATAAAGCAAAAGTTTATCTTTGGAAAAGATAAAAGAAATAAATTATAAAGAACGCAAAATCTTATCTTTGAAAGTTTTTGGAAAAGATAAAGATTTAAAACAAATAAAAACAAAGTTGGTTTTTTCTAAGTTTAACATAGGTTGAAGATATTATATATATCTTTCCGCCTTGAAGGCTAAATCATATAGTAATGAATTGTAATTGAAGAGCAGCAGCTGTGTGAAGGTTGTAATCAATTTCTCTGTGCAATAAGAATACCGATACATTGCCCCATGGATGTTTCCTTGACATATTGTCAAAGTTTTACAACATAAATTTGTGTCTTGTTTATTATTCTGTTATTCCATTTTATTATCTTCTATATTTCTTTGCATCTAACTCGTGCTGCAATTTTTTAAGTTTGTGGGTTTTACACTTTCGTTTCCCCAACAAGTGGTATCAGAGCAATTATTTTGCAGCATCTGTGTTAGGATTTGGTGTTTGTTTTGTAGCATCAGATGGCAAAGGTTTCAAATGCAAGGTTCGAGGTGGAGAAATTCAGCGAGAAGAATAATTTTGAGCTACGGAAGCTCAAGATGTGTGATTTGTTGGTGCAACAAGAATTGCACAAAGCATTGGGAGGATGACTGATGAGGATTGGGAAGATCTTGATACAAGAGCTTTTAGCACAATTCGGTTGTGTATAGCAAATGTTGTTCTTTTCAATATTGTTGGAGAGGACACAGCAACAAGCTTATGGAATAAAATGGAGAGTCTTTATATGACAAAGTCCTTGACAAATCAGATCTACTTGAAGAGGCAGTTGTATAGTTTGCGAATGAAAGAAGATATAAAAATTGTTGATCATTTAAATATTTTCGATACTCTTATATGTCAATTAGCTAGTATGTGTGTAAAAGTCGAAGATGAAGACAAGGCAGTTGCATTATTGTGTTCATTGCTTGAATCCTGGAATCACTTAGTCACTTCTATTAGCTTTAGCAAAACTGAAACCCTTGAATTTGATTTTGTTGTGGAAATTTGTTGTTTGAAGAGGTACGGATAACATAGAAACCTCCACATCAAAAGCAATGGTGATTAGAGGTCACCACAAAAAAAGGGGAAGATTCGAGAGGTACATCCAGATCTAAGTCAAAAGGCAAAAAGGGTAAGGGAAAATGTTGGTACTGCAATAAATCAAGGCATCTCAAGAAAGATTGTTGGGAGAGGAAAGAAGACAATGATGACTCCAAAAAAGAAGCAAATCTGGTTGAGACAAGTTCAGGTACAGTTGATGAAGTTTTATCTGTTTGTAATTCCTTACAGTATCATGAGGAATGGTTATTAGATTATGGTGCTTCTAATCAGATGTGTCCACATAAGAATTGGTTTTCTTCTTACCAAGCTATCGATGGTGATGTCGTTCTTATGAGAAATAATGTTTCTTGTAATACTGTTGGGATTGGGAGCATTAAGATTAAAATGTTTGATGGTATTGTAAGGACATTAATAGAGGTAAGACATGTACCAAAACTCAAAAAAAAAAAAAATTTCCTTGGGAGTTTTGGATTCTAGAGGTTATAAATTTACAAGTCAAGGTGGATCAATGAAAGTGTCCAAAGGCATTTTGGTGGTCATGAAGGCTACAAATATTAGAAACCTTTACAAGCTAGATGAGAGTGTTGTAATAAATGAAGCAGCAATGGTATTTGAGGAAGATAATGAATCTACTCGTTTATGGCATCAACAACTGGGTTATATGAGCGAGAAAGGATTGAAGATAATGTTGAATCATAAGTTACTTCCAAATTTAAAATCTATGAATTTGAATTTCTGCAAGCATTGTGTTTATGGGAAACAATCTAAACAAAAGTTTAAAGTAGAGAGTCATACAAGTAAGGGTATTCTAGATTATATTCATTCAGATGGTTTTGGGTATTTTAAATTGGACCCCAAATCCAAGAAATATATCTTTGTTGGTTATGGTGATGGAATTAAGGGATACAGATTGTGGGATCCTACTACCCAAAAAGTCATTATTATCAGAGATGGATTTGATGAATCTCCTCTCATAAAATCAAATATTGTAGAAATTGATTTGAAACATGAACAAGTAACTCAACATCAACAAATTCAATTGGAAACTCATCCATCTACAGAAAATAGGGAGCAAGAAGAAGCTTCTCTAAAGAAGATCATGAGGATGCAAAAAATCTACAGGAAAATGTGAAAATTCCACAACTAGATCTAAGGAGATCTACATGGATCAGAAATCCACCTAAAAGGTATGATGATTATGTTTCATATGTTGCTTTGATTTCTAATGATGGGGAACCTAGTTGTTATCAAGAAGTAGTGGATGGTGCCGAAAATGTTAAATGGAAAATTAACAATGAAAGAAGAAATGGATGCCTTGGAGAAGAATAAGACATGGGGACTAGTAGAACTTCCAAAGGGTAGGAAAGTTGTTGGTTGCAAATGGGTCTTCAAATTGAAGAAAGGTGTTGATGATAAAGTTGAAATGTACAAAGCAAGACTGGTAGCAAAAGGGCATTCTCAAAAGGAAGGTATTGATTTTCATGAAATTTTTTCACCAGTTGTTAAGCTAGTTTCTATTTGGGTTGTTTTAGCACTTGTTGCTTTACTTGATCTTGAGTTGGAGCAATTAGATGTTAAAACAGTGTTTTTACATGGAGATTTGGATGAGGAGATATAAATGGAACAACCAGAAGGGTTTATTCAAGATCGCAACAAGAAATTTGTTTGCAAACTCAAAAAGTCATTGTATGGCCAGAAGCAATCTCCCAGGCAATGGTACAAGAAGTTTGATTCCTTCATGGCGAGCCAGCCAAAATTTTACAAGGAGTGAGTATGACCATTGTGTTTACTTTAAAAGTTTAAAAAATGGTTAATTCATTATCTTGGTGTTATATGTTGATGATATGCTTGTAGCAAGCAAAAGCATAGTTGAGATCAATGGGTTAAAGGCTCAGATGGCTAGGACTTTTGATATGAAGGATCTAGGAGAAGCAAAACAAATTTTGGGCATGGAAATACACAGAGACATGGAACATGGTAAGCTTTGGTTATCGCAGCAAAAGTATGTGGAGAAAATTCTCATAAGATTCAATATGATGAATATGAAACTAGTAAATATTCGTTTAGTTTCTCATTTTAAGCTTTCTTCAAGTTTATGTCCTAGTAATAAGAAGAAAATGATTATATGTCTCATGCACCGTATGTTAATGCAGTAGAAAGTTTTATGTATGTGATGGTATGTACAAGACCATATATTTCACATGCAGTTGGTGTTGTCAGTAGTTACATGGAAAATCTAGGAAAAGAGCATTAGGAAGCAGTGAAATGGGTGCTTTCATATCTTAGAGGCACAAATGATTATTGTATCACCTTTGATGAAATTGTAGTGATTTAGTTTGTGGTTATGTTGATTCAAATTTTGGAGGTGATTTGGACAAAAGGAGATCTACATCAGGTTTTGTCTTTACTCTTGCAGGAGGACCTATTTCTTGGATGTCAAAGCTTCAAGGAGTAGTTGTTTTATCCACTACTAAGGCAGAGTATATGGCTGTCTCACATGCTTACAAAGAGGCAATTTGGTTGAAGGGTCTTTTGGGTGAATTTGGAAAATTGCAAGACAGGGTGATTGTATTTTGTGATAGTCAAAGTGTTATATATCTAACTAAAAATCCAGCTTATCATAGTAGGACTAAGCATATTGCAATTAAATATCATTTTGTAAGACAGGTTATTGATGGAAGTGGCATAGCTCTTAAGAAATTCCATACACTGGAAAATTGTACAGACATGTTTGCAAAACCAGTATAGTTAGAGAAGTTGAATTGGAGTTTGACTTCTCTTGGCTTACAAAAAAGGTGATGAATGTGCATGGTCAAGTATCAAGTAAATTGTTGTCAAGGTGGAGATTGTTGGATAATGAAAATAAATTTAGAAATAAAGAAGAAGTTTATCTTTGGAAAAGACAAAGGAAATAAATTAGAAAGAAAGCAAAATCTTATCTTTGGAATTATTTGGAAAAGATAAAGATTTAAAACAAAAGATAAAACAAATAAAAACAAAGCTGGTTTTTTCTAAGTTTAACACGGGTTGAAGATATTATATATATCTTGCTTCCTTGGAGGCTAAATCATATTGGTAATGAATTGTAATTGAAGAGTAGCAGCTATGCGAAGGGTTGTAATCAATTTCCCTGAGCAATAAGAATACTGATACGTTGCCCTGTGGATGTTTCCTTGGCATATTGTCAAGGTTCTACCACGTAAATTTGTGTCTTGTTTATTTGTTTGTTATTCCATTTTATTATCTTCTGTATTTCTTTGCATCTAACTTGTCCTACAATTATTTCAGTTTGAGGGTTTTACACTTTTGTTTCCACAACAGAACTAACTATCCAATCAAATATAGTTAACTGAATAATCAATTCTCGTTAACTCACCAATAAAATCCATTTACAAGCCAATCAATTTGGCTAACTCAAAGTCACAAATTTATTAATAAATCAAATAATTATCAACTCACCAATCAAATGAGTTGACTACCTAATCATCTCCATCCATTTTGTAGATTGAATGCCACCTCTCCCCATCACACCCACCATTCGTGGATCCAACTCATGATCCAAGATTGAATCTCCATTTTCACTTCCTCTCAAAAATCCTATAAATTGGAGCTTAATCCTCCATTTTCACCATCCCAAAATGAGCAAGTAGACGTCACAGCACTAAGCAACAAACATTCCAAATCATTTGAGCACATCCACTCCATCCACAATGGTGATTTGCATTGATTTAGCATTTGTGATTTCATTCATGTTGTTTTGATGCAAATTGTTATTGAGCTCAAACAAAAGGTGATAGTTTGTGATTTCATTTGGATGAAGGGCACACAAACTCTTTAATTCAACATGAATTACCATTAATAATTTCTCCAAACATGAATCTTAAATCATCACAGTAGCAAGCATTAATCAAGCAACATAGATGCACACATTCACACAATGAACACCATATATACGTGGAAACCTGGAATGAGAAAAACCACAATGAGAAGAGTTGCTTGGAGCTACTGTCCAAATCTAGCCTCACAAAAATAATGAACGACTTACAATGAAGTAGGCACCAACCTACTGGAGACACCAGTCCCCAATTGTGTTTGTAGGCACCAACCTACTGGAGACACCAATCCCCAACAAACAGAACTGAGCACCAACTCAATAGGTAAGACACCAGTCCTACTGGATTATAGAGATATGATATGTAGATCTTTGATATTGATCACACAACTTGCACTTGATCTGATCTTCCTTCTACACTCTCCTACACAACATATGATCTTCTGATAATGGCACACAATGATTAGGATGCAACTCCCATTACATCACCTGATATAACATTCACACTCACTCGCACATCTACATATGATAACTAGTCATTAAATGAATCCTAGTCACAAATATATACATCCCAATACATTAACAATATTTTATGTCAGTCAAGAATCCCTTAACACCATCCGCAATCAGCCAGGTCGACTAAGAGTGGACCTAAATTCAAATTGGTATGAAATGTGTAGTGGGTTGGTCCTAAATCAATTTTGTTGCCGCGAAAACTAGATGATGTTATGTGCTTCCTTTAGAGAACTTAACCTGGTCCTATTTCATCTTCACATGCTTCCTCCAACTAGCGCACACTTCCCTTCTCTGGCGCAAACACTCAAATGTTATCCATAGTTAGCCAGTCAACATAGACAATACTCTGTTACATCCAACTTTCTATCTACTAAAGCTCCACCTCTGAAACTCTAGAATATGATACAAAATGAGTAACTTTACTTTAGGTCCAAGCCGCAGGGCACAACATTCAACTGTGGTAGAGTGCGGAGCAAAACATTATTATAGTATAATATAATGTATGAGTAGCAATCCATAGAATACTTCCGCAAAAACTTCTAGACTACTTCCAACAATTGGAATAAATACAAGCATGATATTTCAAGCATACTACAGGTAGTCTTCTTCATAGTGTAGATCACACTGGCACGTTGTTCTCAAAAGCTCTGACATGACATGATCATGACAGAAATACCTCCTGATTTCAAAAGATCAGACATGATAGAAGTGATTACATTTAATTATCACCGATCTAGTGACATCAATGAGCACCTTTGACATCACTGACAACATATGTTCAACATTGGAGTTTGATCCCTATTATTTTATTCTCATTTTTATTATGTTTGATTTCACCTCTCATAGGTTGAGTATTTGTGTCTTCCAAGTAAGTAGTAGCTGACTCTTTAATGTCAATTAGTTAACTCCACTAATTGAGGGGTGGATTGATCAATTAATTGCAACCAATTTTGAAGTAATTGCCTATGATTGTGGATCGACAATTTTGAAGGAGTGTTGTTCAGTTAGCTACCTACGTTTGAGGAAATTAATTGTTAACTAGTTGCCACTGTTTGTAAACTAGCTTCCCATAATTAAGGATAGAACAAAAATAAGGCAAAAGAGAGGGAACTTTTGGAAAATTAATATTCAACTCTCATTTCAGAGTTAGTGGCATTGCTACAACAACTAGGTGCATTGGAGATGAAACTCTTCAAGCATGAACCTATCATCTTGGGGACAAAAACACTCGAGAGTGGTACATATCAATTAGTATAGAGTTTGTAAGTTGGAGTACCCAATAAGTTGTAATAGATTGGCGACTTCCCTTTGAATGTATGTTGTTAGCAGAAAAAATAAAAAAGTAATTATTGCTGGAGTATTTTGTGTTTGTTATTTGTGCATTTAGTAGGGGTTATTATTATTAGTGATGTTACTTGATAAGTACTAAAGATTTAGCCATTGCTAAACTAGAAGACACAAATACTCGACCACTTCTCAATTGGAGGACACATACTCAGCCGCTGCTCAACTAGAGGACACAAGACTCGGTTGCCTTATTCCTAAAATGCAACATCCATTTTAACTAAAAACTGAAAGTGACTACCTGCTAGTCCTACACTAGCAGTCCATTCACTAAATAGTTGCAAATTGAAAAAGGGACATGACATATCTATTTCAAAGAAAGTCAACCTAAAATGCTTTGTGACAAATGATAGTTTGTTACAAACATCTAAATCTCCTCACCCTCAATGTTTATTTTGTTTGTCCACTTTATCCTTGTGCTAATCTTCTTCATCACCAAGTTGAGGGAGCAGATGGCATATAATGTTCAAAAAATATGCATGTATGTTATCTTGACCGATAAACTTGTTGCCCTATGATTTTTCGCATTGTCTACTATGACTTGGACAATGTTTTTAGCACCCACCACCTGTATCAACTCTATGAGGATCTTAGCAACTAAGTTTGCATCATCCTTCACTTGACCCTCATAATCAATTGCCTTCAAAAGAATTGCGCTTTTAAGGCACACATCAATGACATTAATTAAAGACTAGTTTTTACAATCTTTCCATCTATTAAAAACGATCCACACTAATGTTTTGACTCATTAATCCTTGATTGATTATAGTGATGTATCTATAAAATATTTTTCTTTTCTCAATAAGGTCGTGTGCACTTTCCTAAGGATGTTTGACTAATTGCCATCACCATTTCCCACCAATACAATGAGATCAATATATTGAAAGGAAGCCCATTGACACAATGTGTTCATCTACAATGTCCCTCACCTCATTCTAAAATGCCTTATCAAATGATCCTCTTTTGTGGGAAAGAGAGTGATATCTTCTTAGTAGAAGATGATGTCACAATGAAAGAATGTGGGTTAGCCACTATTGGAAATTCCCCTATAGGTGGTTTGCCCAATCCTTTCTTCACTAAATGATGAAATTTTTTAATTTTGCTCTCACTTACAATATCAACTTCTTGTTCTCTAATATATTAGAAAATTTACTCCTTTGGCAGCCCATTTTTGTTTGGCCCTAGGTAAATTTCGATTATATCATAGCACATAGGTGAGGTTTCACTAGACGATACAAGCTCTCATACTCATTCTGGCATGGACTAAAACTTCAAAGAAAACCCTCACCTCAAAGAAGTTGCTCGATCATCATAACATATTGCCATAGAGGTGATGTCGGATCAAATTTGAAAGGCCTATTTGTCTCTAGGTCCACTAAACTATAACTGTCAGCAATCATTTTGTGTGTTGTTAGTTGATGAAGGATTTAAATCCAAAACTTTAATTCATCCACTTGATGAATTGTGCTTGAGCATCATGGGTATCCATGTTGAATTCATTGAGTCACTAGAAGGAATCCCAGATGCAACAAAGAACAAAATATGCCACACTAAAGATGAGGTAATGCCAATAGGTATAGTACAAAGTGTTGCAGGCTGCCGCTTGGGAATCAACTGACATCCTAGATTACCCAACTATGTTTACTTGAGGGCAAGCAAATTCAAGAAGTGAGGACTTGCATGTCCCCTTTTTCAATCCAAAACTATTTAGTGAATGACCTGTCAACATAGGATTAGCAATTAGATAAGCTGGTAGTTACTTTCAGTTTCTAGTTAAAAATTATGTTGCATTTTAACAGTAAGGTGGCTGAGTCTTTAATGTCTATCAATTAACCCCACTAATTAAGGGATGGACAGACCAGTTAACTCCCACCAATTTAGGAATAATTGCCTATGATTATGAATTGATAGTTTCAAGGGGTCTTGTTCACTTAGCTGCCTACATTTGAGGAAATCAATTGTTAGTTAGTTGCTACTGTCTATGGACCGCCTTCTCATGATTGAGGATCGTTGGGAGCTGGGTCTATAAAATGGAGCATAAGGTAGAAGTGAAGGCACTTTTTTGAAAATTAACAAACATTCAAATCTCATTTTGATGTTTGTGGCATTGTTGCAGCAGTTGTGTGCATTGGAGATGAAACCCTTTAGGTGTGAACCTATCATCTTTGGGGCAGAAACCCTTAAGAGTAATATAAATCAGTTAGTATACAGTTTGTAAGTTGAGCTTACCCAATAAGTTGTATTAGATTGGTAGACTTCCCTTTGAATGTATGTTGTCGGTAGAAAATTATAAAAAACATAATAAGTGTAATTTTTGGAGTGTTTAGTGTCTGTTATTTGTGCTTTTAGTAGGGGTTATTACAAACAAGATGATCACATCCTTGCATCTCCTTGTGTTTTTATTGTTTCCCAAATATTATAGCACAAAGATTTTTTTTTTACCAAGAAAGTGGCACCATATAGAGACACAAAAGTTGCTAATGGGTGCAAGATAACATTTCGAAGAATCTTCTCATATATAAATATGGAGGATACTATTATGAGTGAGTTTAGCAGCTTTAGCTCACCAGACAACCACAATCTTAGCACTCTTCAAGACAAGTACAAGGACACTCATACATGGTGGTACCTCTATGGGAAAGGTTCCATTTTTCTCCAGCATCTTGCAATCAAAATTCTATAACAGGTAAGCACTTTTTATTTTTAAACATTCTTACTATTCTCACAACTATATATTACATTTTATATTTCCAAATGTTGTATTGACTTAGTCTCCAATTTCAATAGATTGCAAGTTCTTTGGCTGAGCAAAACTAGAGTACATTCTCCTTTATCCACTCAATTAAATAAAGCCAATTGGCTGCAAAGAAATAAAGAAAGTTACATCTATGTGCATTTCCACAAGTATAATGGCAAAAGCATTTTTGGAGAATATACAAAAGCTACATGATACGTCCAAGGTTATTGTCAGTGACCGTGATCTTATCTTTACTAGTAACTTTTGGACAAATATATTCTCTTGTTTGGGTACTCAATTGGCTCAAAATTCTTCATACCATCCTCAATCCTATGAGCAAACTAAGGTTGTCAATAGTGCTTCAAAGGGTATCTAGATTGTTTCACTTTAGATAAGCAATCTCAATGGATAAATTGGCTACCACTAGCAGAATGTTTCATAGTTGATAAAAAATGTCTCCATTTATGGGCCATAGCACTATATAAATACCATCCTCCATCCATCACATCATCTTTGAGGGTGACATCAAGAGTTCAAGTTGTGGATGACCACATGCATCATCAATAATAGATACTTTCAAGACTCAAAGAGAATTTGGCCATGGCACAAAATAGAATGAAACAACAAGCTGACCAACACCACAATGAAAGGAGTTTTGATGTTGGGGATTGGTTTTTCTTGCGATATCAGCCTTTTAAGCAAATGTCACCAATGTAACAAACAAGGAACAAGAAGTTTTCACCACAATATTATGGTCCATACCAAATTATGCAAAAAATAACTAATGTCGCCTAGAAGCTTGAGTTACCTCCAACAACAAAGATACATTCAGTTTTTCATGTTTCCTATTTAAAGAAAGTGATTGGGCATAATATGTCATGTCCCTGACGCCAACCTGCAACTCCAACAGTGGTTTTAAACACTGAACTTAATATTAAAATAATACTAAATAATAATATTGTTAATAATTTTATTAAATTAAAAAAATAATTCTAATTACCAGCCGACTATACCCTAGTTTGGCGCCAATTTTGGAAAATAATATCTTTTCTTTTGGCCGACCTAGGCCTTGTTTCTGGGGTGCCAACTTTGCTCAATCAGGTATATATACAAATTGTTGCTCCTCCGAGAAGGCATCTGAAAAAGTGAATTTTGGGAGAAATCCTGAGTTGGTTAGCTGGGATGAAAACCTCAGTTACCCTGCAAGGTTAGGACGCAAACCCTGGCCTTGTCTAATCAACTTTTCAATTCAGAATTGCATTTCCAAGCACTACTTTTGGTGTTAACTGAAGAGAGGCCTGATTTACAGGTGGCTGCTAATTCTGAAGGGCTGCAGCAGGACTATGCTAGGCTGCAGGCCATCTATTTCACCTATCCTGAGCACTTCCAATTGCTGTTGATCATAAGGAGTGCTGGGCGGAACTACATAAGACTGTTTGAAAATCAGCTGGAAACCAGGCGATTACATCAGTCATCAAAAGAGCAAAACCAACCACAAACCTGATCAAAGGATAGATGCAAAACCAGACCAATAAGTGCATGACTGCACCCAGATCTGAGAACCTGCAGTGAACCGTATGGTGGAAGCTTTGACATATACTTTATGGTGAGTCTTGAATACATACAGCAGAAGTTAAGGGTGTATTTTAGACCAGATCCAGGTTTTCTGAATTTGTTAGTTTGCTGTGTATCAATTCTGTAATCAAATCTTTTGTTTGGAAATATATTATTTTCGTATTCTGAGCAAACTGAAGTGTTGAGTTAATGCTGTTGATGAAATCTAAGATCTGAAACTAGCTAATAGATCTATAAGCCCTAGAGGTTATTACATAATATCCCTACAGACAATATTACCAAAGCTAGATGAAGAAGGAAGACTCATATTAGAGTCGGAGTTAATTCTTTACACACACAAAGAAGCTGAGGACTAGTACACTCACTGAGTATCTCATTCAACGGAAGATTTTACCAATTGAAAATGCTATATGGGAGAATGAAGAGATCATCAAGAAGCATTCACACTTGATTAGCATTGAGGACAATGCTTCTCTGAGTGGGGGGCAGGCACGCGGGGGGGCATGCTACACCCTTAATCCTAAAGTGTGCATAGGGTTATGAGTAGTTGGCTTGTGGCTACCTTCACTCTTAATTATATTCTTATTTAGATAGTTAGGTCATTTGAGGTTGTTATATTTAAGTGTCTAGGTTGGCCTGGATGGCAGCTAGGGCATAATTAAATAATAAATATATATAGGAGCTAGAGGTAAGTTTATTATCATCAAACGATGAAGTGTGTTCTCATTGGAGATATTTGAAGGTTTGCCCCCTCAAAGTGGCTTGTTACATTCTCAGTATTATCAATATTTGCAGAAGATTTCATATTATATTCCTCCCTTGTGCATGTTATTTTGTTACACATAATAGCAAACCTAAACCCAGAATCCATACCCAAACCAACAACTTAGGAGTATTCTAATTGAGCACTTCGAAGCTATCACAAAAAAGTGCTAGCCATAGGTTCTTGCAAATTAACGAAGTGCAAAGTTGCCATGTGTCAAGGAAGGAGAACTTGAGAGTATTGGATCTAGCAAATATATATTAAAGCCTGTATGACTGAAGGCATGAGGACTAGGAGATGGACTGACACGTTACACATAATGCAGATATGTAATAGCCATAGCAACATCTTTAACAACTGACTAGATTTTTAGTCTGTATTTTGGTTGATGAGTAGTTCTCTCTCTGTCTCTATGTATATATATAAAACATAAATATCTTTTAGTTTCACTTTTGGTGTATTTTTTTCTTAATTTTTATTTAATTATTTAATATAAACAGGCTAGGTTCACTCTTAAAACGTGGTTAAGTAACCATGTATGCTTGAGACATAGTCGGACAGAATGGACAGGCCCTAGGCAGAGCTGGCCTAGGATCCAAATCTGGAACAGACCAATTCGGTTATGGCAGGGCACCCTGCAGGCCCATTAACATAGATTAACTATGAGTGATTTATGACTGCTGTTGAATTATGTTGTCCTTTCTCCAAGCCAAATTTCCACTGTAACTATTAGAAACTTTTGACCTGGTCCCCCATTTAACTTCAACTTTAGAAACGGCATATGTTATCTTTGTAGAAAAGTCGCTAGATGTTCAAGAATTGTTTTTGTAAAGCCTACAAGGGCATAATGGTGAAGGCCTGCGTATTCCAGAGAGGACGCTTGGAAACCAATATCGAGGGGAAACAATGTATAAGGTAAATGGAAAAAACACAATCCTTGCAAGCTTTCCACAAGGAGTCTCTCATTCATAAAATCGGTGTCTTGATTGGCATTGACCTAAATATTTACCTTCGCCTTTATCTTAGATTCAGTTCATCAAACCTAAAATTACAAACTTTTCCGAAGACTAGCAAGAATGTTTTCTGAATATTTGTGTAAGATTGTCCTCTCCATGTTCTGAAATAACTCCTGGTGCAAAACAATGATACAATATCTGAAGAGAGTTTTAGTTGTTACAAAAGAACAAGGTACATGCAACTAAGACAGTTGCAGATAAAGCAAACAGATGAAGTCTCCGGCATGCGTACCTTGCCTGAACAGCAATTAGACGTTACTTAAGCTCTTCGTGCCAATGCCACGAGAGACATCAGCCATAACCTCTTCATAAATTGTATACAACATTGGAGGGCCTTTCACAATCTTGCTGAGAAACTTTGCTTCGGGCATGACCATAACAGAATCAAGCGACTTGAACTCAAGATCCCCGAGCACATTCATGCATTTCATCCTTTGCCAAACTAGAAATCTAGGCTTCAGAACTTTTTCCAAATTAGCTATTAAAAGTTGTGGGTATTTTACCACACAATTTGCAGCAAGCTCCATGTCATTTACTATAAAGCCCATGTTTTGCCTAACCTTTTCCTCGGACAAGCCAAAGATTTTAGGAAAAACCCTAAATAAGTCCCAGGTTTCCTCACTGGAGAGACCGCACAGTTGAAGATTGTGCATTTTCACCTGCAATGTTTCCGTGCGATATGTGGCCACAGTGATCAAAGCATATTTATACATTGTGCTAGCTTTCTCAATACCAGTCTTGTGAATGAGGTCAAGTTGAGCAGGCGTTAAACTAGTGTACCGTAGAACATCCGGCTTTGACAATATAAACTTGGCGAGCTCCTTGCCTCGAAAACCATATCCTTCCCAAAAAGCAAGCGAGGGTTTCAAGGTTTTCTCTATGTTATATGTCAAAATTGACGGATTTCTCACCAGGAATTTGATAAGCAAATCCCTGGAGTGAAATACATTCTTAAAAAGCGTCATTTTGGGTAGAAGTTCCTGCTCCAGGCTGGCGCCCAAGATTCTGGGCCTGCTCGTCAACACTTTCGCCAAATATTCTCGCTTAATGCCAAAATCCATCAGCAATTGAATTTTTTGGTCCACCGCATTTTCTGCACATGTCGTGAGAAGTTTGGGGACTCCCTTCATTATCTTGGCAATCTGCTGGCGTTGGCAGCCGTGCTTGCTTAGCATGTCGACAAACTGCTCCACATTTTCGAGGTTTTCAAGCCTCTCTAATGACGGGGCGATTTTAAACATCTTTGTAATGTCAGCGGAAGAGAGATTGAACTCACTGGCAGCGAATTGTGCAAAAGGGTTTTGCAGACGGCCATTGATGGAGTCGTTATTGTCCGCAACCGCTGAGAATAACTTTGTTGTAATGGCTGTCGAAGTTTGGGATGTACATATAGAAGAGCATTTACATCTGGCAAGTAGGTAGCACCAGAACTTGTTCATCGTGCTTTCTGCTCTCCTAATACAAGAGACGGGAGGGTTTTAGCCTAGTTTGACGAACTATAGCTTTTGGGTTTTCCTTATACATAGCTAAGGGAGAGGGGCCCAAAGTAGGGCGGGAGTCTAGGGATGGAAGTAGTCTCATGTGGGCCCCACAAAAGAGCTGATTAATAGGCAAATGTAACACAGTTTTCACCCACAAAGTCAACAAGGGTATGCATATCACTGGACTATAAAAATTGTATTATAATTGAAGAATATTTGTCCCATACACAAATAGATATTGCTTGTTACTAGCTCGTAGCTTTAAAACATGCACCCAAAATATAAAATTAGTATAACCCAAGCTCCCCTATAATGTCACCACTTGCATTACATCACAACCAACTTTCGGGTAGTTGGGATGCCACGAGAAGAATTAGGAGCCAAGAATGTCCCATCACCAAATCCAATCCAGCCAAACCCCCGTCCCACTTGCCCACCAACACAACACTTAGACGAAAAGCAATCATTCATATGTGTCTCATCTATCAAATTGAACCTCTCTACTACTAGTTCTTCCTCATGTTTTTGCCACCTGCAACCACCAAAACAATGGTGTTAAAGCAACCAAAATCCCTTGTAATGCAAAGAAGGATTGCACACAATTAATATATACAAACTCTGCAACTGAAGGCATCCAATGAAAATTTTAAATTTGAAAATAAAAGGACAGGAATTAAAGACTCCACACTAAACCAACATTGAACATATAAGGAGATTTTCAAATTCAAAAATGCATTATTCAATCTCTTGCAGTTTGCATTTAGCACGTCCCACTTTCATTTTTAGTTATACAATTTGCTCCAGAAATATGAAGAAAGTCCAAAGGCAACAACAGTGGCATCCTAAGAAGCTACAAGTATTCTACTGCTACAAATTCTTTATGCCTGGGAATGCAAATATGTTGTACATGGGATGTCAATTATTGTCACATTGACCTGTAACTCAATATCTGGGGTTTCAACTTACAGTTTATATGAATGTCAAGTCATTTCAGTTCAAGTTCAGGGTTTCACAAGTCTTCCTATCCTTTATACTTGTCTATGCATGACGTTTACCCTGCATTGTGCATTTCAATATATTGTGGTATTCCTAATATTGTGCTATTCATTGCACGACGTTTACTTTGCATTGTATTTTTCATATTTGCTTCCTTATACGAAATATGAATTGGGTTTGACTAGTTTAAATGGTTTTTCATTATTATTAAACTTGTTCGACAAAATATGGAAAGGGTTTGATTGCTTTTCAGCCATGCACTTGTATTTGTGTGTTCGTCATTGCACAAACTTTAACTTTGCAATTTGTTTTATACATTTGTTTCTTATTCCAAAATACGGAAATGGATACAATATATTTGCTTGTTACTAGGAAATATCCATAAGGATTTAATGTTTATCATCTAGAGGTTTTTTGCCATGCACTTGCATTCATTTCTTCCTCAT
>VDFB02274142.1:0-67655 GCA_007258455.2 Sequoia sempervirens
TGGTGGTAGAAACTGCCTCCATGTGTCTTCACTGTGGGGATTTTCATTGCAAGGAGGAGGAATAAAAAAATGGGCCTCAACCTGTCGCCATGTGTCTCTTCTGTGGGGACTTTATCAAGAAGAAGGAAGGAGCGAACGATGTGCCCCGCTATGTTGCCACGTGTTCTAATTGCTTGCATGAATGAGTGACACATGTCAACAAGATATTCTACTGGGACCACTACCATCATTCGTAGGGGATGCATCTGGCTTGAAAGCGACCACATTCCATGGCTCAAATCTTTTTTTGTTGCAACGACCAAGGGAGATCATTGCTTTGGGCATCATTTTTCATGATGAAAGAATCTTTTTTGTTACTAGCCCACTAGGCGGTGGGATTCTATCTATATATATCGCTTCTTCCTTCCGAAAAGGAGTTCAGAAGATACAAAAAAAATTGTGAAAGAAACCAGGCCTTTTTGTACTGTTTTTAGATTATTATATAAGACTATTAGACTGTGCCATTGTTCAACCTTTCTATTTTCTTAAACTATTTGAAAAAAATGATATTGTGCCATTATTGTAATAAATGATTTATTTGTAGAACTTCTATGATTTCAATATAAATTACTGATTTAGATCATGTATTTAACTCTTCTTTTCAGTAAATGTATATGGGAATTATTTTATGTCATTGAATAAATTGTTTAGGTTTTCATCTTTGATTTTTGTTAGTTTGGGACTTAGCAGATTGTTGATCGGGCCCTTAAATCGAATCCCAAAAGATAAATTTACCGTGCCTATATCTATACCTTGGCACATCACCTTATATTTTTATTTTTATAGCTCTTTCCTTTTCCCATTCGGAAACCTCAAATACAAAAGAAGCTAACTTCTTTAAAAACCCGGAGGTCACTTAGTTTAGCACAATTGGTCCCCCATTAACTTAGTTTCCCATAAGAGTGTTACCTTGTCATTTTTTGGCATGAATAGTTTCTTTTTTTTGGAACGCCTAGTGGGACTACTTAAATGTACCTAAATCTAAAGTGGGTGTATGAGTCATCGACCTGTTACTAGATCCCAAACAACAAATAACCCTAGTTTGTTAGTACTGCCACTAGGAATAGTACAAGCCAAAACCCATATAGTGAACGTTCTGCCCCCTCCGCTAGCCATGTTGCCAATCAGTAACAAAAATTATGTGGCATGGGATGCTGGAAGTCCCCTTGTAGCACTAGTAGTACCCACCATTTGGGCCTCTATCCCAGTATTTGCTTTAAAGGCTATACCTAAATTTACTAGAGATGGATCAAGAACACCATTCAAACATCTGCAAGATTTGGCAGATGTGTGTTTGGTGCATGAAGTTATAAATCAAAATATAGCGCTAAGGTTTCTCGCAGCCTCTTTCAGAGGTAAAGTACTTGATTGGTACTACACTCTACAAGCTAACACTATTGGTACCTGGGATCAACTCAGAGACCCTTTCTATGAAAGATTCTTGAATGATGAAGACAAGTCTTTACAATATCATCAGCTATCAATCATAAAGTGGGATCCATATGAATCCATGAACAAATTCAACACCTAGTTCCATATAACTTGCTAGAGAATTTAGGTTGCTATCTGCCGACCGACTAAGTTAGCGTTCATGTTCTACTTAAAATCCATCAATGCTGATATCTCGATGATGATCCAGTCACTTGGTGGAACCACTCTACCAGATGCATACAATGTCACAGTCAAGGTGGAAAATAATTTGATAGATGCCGGGAAGTTTCCACCTCGGCCCATCATGCCTATATTTCTCGAAATATCAGTTCCCACCTAGGAGATGCCATCTACTAGTGTGCCTGCTCCTCCTCAATCCATGTACACATATCGAGGCGCGCAACAAAATGTCGCTTCCACATCTGGATCTTCAAAGGAAAAGATGAGTAACATCAAGGAGATGTTGTGGGCTATGGCCAATGAAATAATTACCATCAAGCAGAACCAGTCTATGCCTTTGAAGCCAACCTATCAGAATTATCAAGGTGAGAGAACTTCCTACCAGTAAAACCAGTTCCAAGGAGGCTCGCGCATATATCCATAGACTCAAGAAGCTAATCAAATAGTTCTAGTGCCTACTCCGCTGCAAAGTGCTAACCTGAGTTCGAGTAGAGAGCTGATCATAGGGAAAAACAATCTCACTAAAGATATCAATCCTTGGTACTTCTCCTGTGGCGACACACATATGCCTTGAAACTACCCGCATGGAAATCTACAACAAAAGGTGGTAGAATAGTGCAACCAAGGCACCACATCAGACCTTGGAGGTTATGTATATGCCTCTTCGAAATGGAAAATGTGGTACTCACCATGCAAATGCAAGGGATGTCCCTAGAGCAAGAAACAAATATTGCGCTAGATCACACACTCTTCTCATGGATGGAAGGAGAAGAGGCGATGTTTGCAAATGATGCTTCTACATCCAAAACCCCACAAGTGCAATCAGATTACAACACTCACTCAAAGAGGAGATTCACAGGTGAACCAGTCATTCTGCAGCCTAAAAGTGCCTTTGACTAGACACCTAATACCTCTGAAGTTGCACAACAATGTCAGCCATGAAGGGAAATTGTTATAACCAGAGCTAAGGAGCAGAAGCTTTCAAATCCCCCACCATTCAATGTGGTGGAACAATTGAAAAAATTCTCTGCTAATGTATCCTTGTGGGATATCTTAGATATTCCAGAGCAGAAGACATTGTTGCAAAAAGCTCTCCAAGAAGATCCAATCATTGAGCCAATGTAGCAATCATCTAAGGGAAAGGCCCTTGATCCATCACCTCCTACCAAAGTTCTTAAAAATAGTGTGGAAGAAGCTTCTATTGAGGTTAGAGATAAGCTAAAATCAAAACACTTTTCCTAACTCTTATTGTGGGGAAAAAACTACTACATAATTCCATGATTGACTCTGGCGCTAGCACCATAATCATGCCCAAGGAGATAGCTGAAGCCTTAGGATTTAGCTATGAACCTTTAAAGAGGGGGGTTATGTAGCTTGATGGGAACAAGGTCAAAATTGTAGGTGTCATCAAGGACCTTCCCTTGACTCTATTCTCCTACCCTAGCATCACAGTTCCGCAAGACACTGTGATCATAGATGTTCCCCCCATGTTTAGCCTTTGCCTATCTCGGGAATTCACTTCAAAATAGGTGGGTATCTTTCTTTGGATTGGTCACACTTGATCCTTAGGACCAAGCATGGAGCTAAAATGAAGATAATATATGAACCTCTACATTTAGAACATGTGGCCGATGAAGCCATGATCAACTTTGAGGCTGCCCATACCTCTTTCACCAAAGAGGAAATGTATTGCACCGAGCTACTTGAGGATGAAAAAGTGATCAGAGACCAAATGGATTTAGAGGAAGTTCTCTTGAGAAAATTCATAAACACTGATACTTTTAGCAACTATCATACTATTGGGTTAGGCACCTATGTAATCTATGATGAAGATCAAGAGATTCTAAAGGTCATGAAGGAATCTGAAAGTGATCAAGCCTCAGAGCTGTGGACACTACACTTTGATGGAGCAAGATGCAAAGTTGGCATAGGAGCTGCGATATGGTTGACATCCCCACATAATGAAAAGATGCTCTGGTCCTTTCACTTCTAGTTCCCTTGTTTGAACTATGAAGGTCTAGTGCAAGTTCTAAGCCTTGTGGAGCAGATGGGCATCAAGCAATTAATGGTGTTCAAAGATTTTGAACTAGTAGTCAACCAAGTTTGGGGGATCTCTGCTACAAAGAATGTTCACATGTGATCCTATAGACATCGCGTCTGTGACCTGATTGAGGGTTTCGAAGCCTTCAATATCCAGACAGTGCCCAGAGAACAAAATATAGAGGTGGATCACCTGGCAGCAATCGAATCTCAATTTGATCCTACTTTTGACTTAATTCATAACAAATACTTTATGTGGGTGATCATCCAACCTCCAATTCCCGATAATGATTAGAGTTGGCAAGTATTCAAGAGTGATAAACATATCGCCTCATTCATTTGATAGTCAGGAGATTTTTCTGAGCAACTCCAACCAAAGATTGCCGAGGCCTACGGCGGACAAATCATTCAACTAAAGTCCAAAAAGCTTCCCAAAGGACTGGTCACTCTCAAAAACCTGTCCGATTGTGACGATGCAAGGAATGATAAAAGGAAGTTTGTAGTAGAAAAAAGTGACTATGCAGACCTTTAGGTCAGAGATGGAAGAAAGCTCAAAGTTGGGAAGGATGTCCCGCAATATGATAAGGAGAGACTCATCCATTTCTATGAAAAGTATAAAGGATTAATAGCTTGGTAATATGATGACCTCAAAGGATACGATCCCGACATCATCCAACATATGATAGAATTGATGGAAGATGCAAAACTAGTCCACCAAAAGCAGAGGCTAGTGAATCTAAAGTTTGAGGCACTAATGGTGCAAGATATGACAAAGCTAATTCAATCTTGGATCGTCTTCTCGATCAAGCATAGCACATGGGTATCCAACCTAGTCATAGTCTGAAAGAACATAGACATCCGCCTATGTGTTGAATTTCAGGACCTGAACAAGGCATCCCTGAAGGACCACTATCCATTTATGTCTATGGAATCTATCCTAAAAATAGTGGCAAGATCATAAATGTTTTCTCTACTGGATGGTTTCTTTGGTTACAACCGGATCTAGGTCAAAGAGGAGAACCAACACAAAAAAATGTTCACCACCAAGTGGGGAATGTTTGCATATGCTAAAATTCCTTTTGGCCTCTCAAAAGCGGGTGCCACTTTCCAGTGGGAAATGGATAGCACTTTCAATGAATTAATCAACAAGATTATCCTAATCTATTTGGATGATCTGACTGTATTCTCCAAGCATAAGGGTGATCAATTTGATCACCTAGAAATGGTTTTCAAAAAATTCTAGGAGTTCGGGGTATCCCTGAACTTGAAAAAATGTGTTTTTGAAGTACCACAAGCAAATTATTGGGACATGTAGTATCCAAAGAAAGAATTGCAATTGATCCTGAACGAATAAAGTCAATCGGGGACTTCCCCTACCAGTCAACAAGAAAGGAGTTCAATATTTTTTGGGGAAGGTGAAATTTGTAAGCAAATTCATTTTAGATTTTGAAGGAATAATTAGACTAATCACCTTGATGCTAAAAAAGGATCAATTATTCAAATGGACAAAAGAAGCTAGAGAGGCTTTCGAGAAGGTAAAGGATGCTATTTCTTTAGCTCCTATGCTGGTCAACCCTGACCTATCGAAGGATTTCATAATGTATGTATTCAGTAGCAAGTCAAGCATCACTACTGTGCTAACTCAAAAGGACTATGAAGGAAAGGGAGAACATCCGATAGCATTTCACTCCCAAACCCTAAAGGAGCATGAGATGAATTACAACTTCATCAAAAGGCAAGCGTTTGCCATTATAAAGGGACTCAAGAAATTCTGACATCTTATATCTTGCAATAAGGTGATTGTTTATGTCACACATTCTAGTGTGTGTGAATACATCATGGAAGGAGAAATCACCAAAAAGAGGGCCAATTGGATCACTAAGATTTTTGAATATGACATTGAGGTCAAGCCTACAATGACCATTTGAGGAAGAGGATTGTGCGAATATATAGCACATGATGAGGAAATGGCAGCTGAAGAAGAGCAAACAGAGTTGGTTCTAACAAATGAGTTTGAGTCCGAAGGCTATTAGCTTGTAGACAGAGTAAGGTTTATGCATACTGGAAAATATCCGCTAGGCCTTCCTTTTTAGAAGAGAAGATTCTACAGATTGCAAAATAGTGGATATGCACTCATCGAAGGGGTCCTTTTCAAAAGGAACTTCAATGATGTTCTATTACGGTGTGTTACCATGGAGCAAGTGAAGAAGATCCTCGACACTTTCCATAGAAGTCTCGTGGGAAGACACTTCTCTACGAAGATCACTGCCATCAAAATCATGTGCGCTGGGTACTTCTCACCTACACTATTCAATGAATCATACTCCTTGGTAAAAGCCTGGAAGGAATGCCAATTCTGTGCAGGAAGAAGGAAAAGCTCCATAATGCCTCTCAACCCGATAGCAACTGATGAGCCATTTGCGCAATGGGGCCTTGATTTCATCGGGATGATCAATCCTGCCTCTAGTGCCAGACACAAATGGATCCTCATGGCCATGGACTACTTCACTAGATGGACCAAGGCCATGCCCCTAAAGAATACAATGGAGGCAGAGATTATGGACTTCCTTGAGGAACTAGTGATGAGATTCAGCCTGTTGAAGACCATCATCTCCGACAACGCCGAGGCTTTCGTAGGCTCTAAGGTATGTCACTTCGCACTCATGCATGGAATATTCTTAAAAATTTCATCAAATTACTACCCACAAAGGAATGGCTTGGCTGAGTCAACTAACAAAAATTTAGTCCAAATCATCGAAAGAATTGGGTCAAAACACCAAAGGGAATGGAATAAGAACCTTCGGGCAGTGCTCTGGGCTAACCGCATAACTCCCAATCAAGTCCTCAAGACTTCTCTGTATGAGCTAGTGTATGGGAAAGAAGTGCTAGTGCCCATCTCTATGGAGATTCCAACAATATAGTTGCTCAAATCTCTCGAAGTTGAAGAAAATGGAGCCATGGAGGTTCGATTGGTAGATTTACTAGAAGTGTAGGAAAAAAGGGAAAAGGCCTTAATAGCCATGTTCAACTGCCAGTAGGTGGTTAAGAGATGGTTCAACAAGAGAGCTCTAGACCAAAGTATAAAATGTAGAGACCTAGTGTTAAAATTCAATGAAAGGGCTATGAAGCCCGACCAACATGGAAGTTTGACAGTCTATGGGAAGGCCTTTCAGAATAATTCAATGCAAGCAACACAATGCATTTAAATTAGAAAATATGGAGCAGGAAGCATTGGTTATTCTGGTTAATGGAATTCACCTAAAATTGTTTAATTAAGCTTCACAATATTTTGCCAATATAAATATGTAAGTAGTGTAATTATTTTTTCTTTCATGTTTTTGGTTGCCAGTCTTTCAATTTAATTCATCTATGCAAGAGGTAGAGAGATAATGCAACCCATGAAGTATGCAGAATTGAAATGAACACATATGTGTTGAAAAATAAAAGAGAACCCATATTGCAGAATCAAAAGGCAAAGGAGACAAAAGTTTAGTATAAGCGGTATATTCATTATATATATATATATACTTTGATAAATACATTTTCAAAATGGCTCTGAGGCCATACGTTTAAAAGTATATCTATATATTCTATAGCTTCTTCATATATATGTACGGTAAAGCCCTTTTCCAGGCATATATACAAAAAATAGATTAACAGAGTGTTGATTTCTTAAAACATAAAATGGTTTTTAGTCTCAAGCAGGAGCAATTGAAGCATAAAAAGCAACATTCGTAACATCATTAGGAACGACAGTAGGAGTAGTAGGACCAGTAGAAATGACATCAATTGGAGCAATGGCTAGTGGTGGGGGATACACCAAATCCTTGAAGTTGGTGTACCACTCTACGCCATAGAAAAGCACTACATTATAGCAGTGCAGTAGGAAATGATAGGCATGAGTGACCCTTTGGCGATGCTCTTCGTGAGTTTGAATGTGGAACCCACTCAAAAACAGAACCCATGGAACCATGGTATCTCCTTCAATGTGCTTACAGAGGTCGCTCACCATTGAAATTCCCACACCATATACTGTGTTTTCCACAACCTCGCCGAGGCCTCCAACATACTTCTTTGGGAATATTGCAAGCACCAGGCAAAGAATCATCTACTTTGGAACCTAAATATCAAGTAACGAGGAAAGAAAGTGAGAACATACATCATTATTGATCCTATATTTGTCCTTGTACTCAAGGTAGTCCCTCCCCAGGACCCACTTCATCACTACTATGGCAAATGAATGTTTATTCTTGGTCATTCTCTTTAGGCGCCTATTCGAGATTTCACCTAGGAATGCTATTTGGGACTTGTTGCAAACTAGCCTAATGGGAGTATTCATGGTACCAAGCTCTTTGCAACTACCTAAGTCTAGCTCTATGCAACTGCTAATGCTAAATTCTTCCAACGGCCTAATACCAATTCTTCTCAAATTGCTAAGTGTGATTTTTCCATTGTCTAAGAGCCTATTTATAGAAATAGCCAGGATATGCAAGGTAATTTGCATGCCATAAGCATGATGCTAATTGAGTACCAACTCGAAAATCCCACCAGATCTTGCTCGAATATCCCACCCAGTTGCGTTTGCAAGGTACGGTTTGCTGCTTGCAAAATTAATAAGAGCTAATTAATTAGCATAAGCTGGTGCTAGTCCTTGGTGGTAGTCTGCACGACCAGGTGATGAGGTGCTGCATGCAAGAATTTTTCAAACTCCAAGGAAGAACACCAATATTTTCAAGTACTTATTGCATATTTTGGCTTAATCATTCCTTTTGGGATATTAATTTCCCAAGCATATGAAAGCCTAAACCGCCTTCAAATTGCCGGCTCAATTTCCCAAGAAAATTGCACCGTAGGACATCATTACCAAATGTCATTATGAATTCTTGTCATTTCAAAATGGCAAGGAATTCATTTCGCACAAGCAAAAGAGCTGGCGATACATGCCAAATTTAATGCTAAAAGGCAACCATTGTTGGATACCCCAAGAAAGAAATAGCTAATTATTGCATGCAAGAAGCTAACATTGTGAAAGATTCTTGAGCATGCTACTTAGAGCTAAGAGTTTTGAGTGCAGACAGAGCCGAAGTGAATTGCAAAAAAATTGAGCATAGCAAAAATCTATAGCAAATGGAAAATGGTTGAAGTTCTCAAACATAAACACAAGGAGAGGCAACACAAAGCTTGTTTGATGCCATGCATGCAACACCAATGACCTATATCTTTGAAGACGTCTCTCACGCTTCACTTGGGATACCAGAGTAGCCATAGTGGGTAAACATGAGAGCCTTAGAAAAGAAAAAAACCCACAAAGACCAATGCCAAATAAAGGAGGAATGGGATAAAATTCATGATCCCATCCTTAAAAAGAACCCTAAGACTCTTAGGGAGGCGACCTGCAAGAGGATGAAGAAAATTAGTGACCTAGATTCTTTGGCACAAAAGCAATGGTTCATCGGGCTTCCATATTATATGGTCCCATTTGTGCACTACTATTGAGAGGTAGTCAATGAGGCCATTAATCATTTCAACCCGAATACCAACACCATTGAGGGTCGAGAGTTGAGAGTTAATATCTATGAAAAAGCTATCTAGAACATGCTATGTATCCCTGAACGAAGCTCCAAAGTGGACAAGGTGGAGTCATTTACTCCAACAAAGGGGGATAAAATATGGAAAACTGAAGATTTTGCTTTGGATTTTTATAAGAAAGAAACCAAAAGGCCTAGGGAAGATCATAAAAATCCACCACAGATTCCTTTGGTGCACAAGGATTTCCTTGCAGACCTACAGGATGCCTTCTCAATGATGGCCTTTCTTTGTGGCCTAGACACCGACAGGTATGTTGAGGAGTTTCAATTGGGTCTAGGGTTTCAGTTGCATAGACAACATTCCTTTTTCTGGTATGACTTTTCCAAATTCATTGTTGAGGAGATGCTAAACCAGATAAGGGAATACATAACACAACAAAGGTTCAGGTTTCCTTCTTTCCTCACCCATATGTTTTTGCATCAGAACCCTGACTTCTTCAAAAAACATGTGAGGTTGGCTATATTTGATGAAAAAGGGAAGAAGAAGGATAGTTCTATATGGAATCCTCTCCTCTCCTCAACTTATGATTATTATACATTTTTGGATTATTTCTTGACTCTAATTCTGCAAGATTTGAGAGAGGATGGCAGTCTTTACTAGCTCAACTTAAAACAAACAAAGTATATGTAGAATTTCACTCTGAAATGCGACTGGTTTATCAAAGAATATTTCACATTCATTTAGATGTGAAACTTTATTGGGGAACCATTTAGGCTTCCGACATGTGTCACAAATCAGGTGCTAGCCCTCAAAATGTTCCAGAAAGTATTGATTATTGACTATACCTTTTGCAGAGGTAAAGACAAGAAGAAAGGATTTTTCATCTGCCACAATGGTCATAAGAGGTTTCTCCCAGTTCTCACCAGCAAGACCATTTTCCTTAACTCCTCCATGAACCTTTCCACCTTTTTCCACTACCTAATCTGCATTCACTATCACTTCGCCTTTTTCATCTGCGGACGCCATTGATACCCCTATTGCTACTATTGTATTGGCCCCAACCTAGTCTACCTAGTAGATGGAATCTACCATGACTCCGCTACTACCATCGCTTCCCTTGAGTCCTACTGGATCATATATTGGGATTTGGCATATTCCTCCATTTTCCTCACAAACAATATCTCTTATGAGGAAAAAATCGCCCAAAACCACTACCCTCTCATTCCCTTTCGCCCTTCCTCCCAGTGCACCCTTCGCAGGAAGAATCATTAGGTCACCAGTAGAGTTTATGTTGGACGGTGATAAAAAAAAACAAGCATGGGCTATCAGGGTCAAGAAGCAAAAGCCTAAGGATGCTAAAAAGCCAGCAGATCCAAAGGTACAAACTATTTTCAATGAGGCTCAATAATCACTGCACTTTGCAGCCATGTATTTGACCATCATCAAACCACAAGAGGAAATGCAGCTTGATGATTATAAAATGTATGCCATGGGACTCGATCTAAGAATAGCTTGACCACAAGACAAAGTTGAGCTCATGGAAGAGACACAACGGGTGGTGACCAACTTCCTCAAGTCTGGTCATTAGCTAAAGAAGAGAGAAGAGCTGAAATTGTCAAGGATAGAGTCAAGGTCTTGCTGGCAAAAGACAAGGCGAGAGATGCATAATTTATGCACTTATCAGAGCAAGCACAGAAAAAGTAGGCCAAACTTTGAGAGGAACTTGCAAAGTTCCAATCCTATGATCCTAACCTAGTCGTCGAGCTGCAATAGAAAAACCAAGAATATCAAGACCAGTTGACTTGGGAGTAGGAGATGTGGTGAAAAAGTGAGGAGTTTGAGCATCAATGCGCTCAATTAGAGAAAAAATTATAGCAAAAGGACACATACTTTGAGGACTGAAAGGCTCAATTGGATAAGGAACTCCAAGATATGAAGCTTTCCCTCGAAAGTGAATCAACAAACAAAGACCGGGCCGAAGAAAATTGGCTTGCAAAATTAAAAACCATGTAGGGACAACTTTCATCCACAAACAAAAGGATTACAGAACTAACACAGGATGTTGGTTCAAGGGATGCAAAGATCAATTTGTTGAAGGTCTTCCCCAACCCCCTGCTATCCAGTCAAATCTCCTTCCAGTGGCTCAAAAATTATATGTTTCATACTGGGAAAAATTCAAGGCCTTCTGCTTGACTCTTCAACCAACATTAAAATTTATGGTAGAGGCAACAAGTTTAGGCAGGGAGGTTCATGGAGCAAATGAGCGGTTCCTGCAATCCATCCTGAAAAAGGTTCCCGAGGTGAAAAAATTGTTGGATAAGCTATATATAGTCCTGTATGAGGACTTAGCAAACACAAGGATCGAGGACCGGAAAGTCGTTGCCAAAACATCGAGCAGGTTCATCCACTACCATGAAACCATCCTCCATGCTAGCAAGTGTGCTTCCACAATGGACCAAACCATGAATAACATGTGGGCTAGGTTCTCCCAACTAACTTAGATGGGCTTACCCTCCCCATTTCTTGTGGATGAATTGGTGGCCACAGCAGAGCAGATTGTGGAGAAGATTGAAGAGAAACAACAAGAAACATCCACTTTTCAAAGCTTCAGTCAGCCCCCTACTGTAGAATATATTGAGGGTGTTACTCACTTGATAGCACAACTGCTCTTTCAACTCGAGTCCAGGGCCGGTATATCCATAATGCTACCATACAAAGAAATGATTGATCTACATGAAGCATAAGAGAATCTGCACGACATATTGACACCATTCGAGGCCGACTAGATACCTCTGTAGATCGCTCTCTCCAAGCTCTGATTACATCGCCCAATGGATAAGGATCTAATTGCAAAACCATAAATTTTTGGGTTCCTTGTTCATAGGTAAAACACCCCTGATAGCCGCCAAAATCTGTAGATATAAATTTCCTCTAGCTCCCTTCAGGTGGATTATTTTTCCATGGTTTGGCCCACACTACATATATTCTTGGCCCCTTTTTTCAAAGCTTTGTCTACTGCCACCACGTTTCCGCAAGGAGCTCTCCATAGGGACTTATTCCTTCATTATCCAACTAGCCCCCACCATGTTTCCATGTGTCAGCAACACATGCATTTGAGAGCCACTTCCTATCACTTCCTTATCGGGCCTCGTCCGTGTGCCACATAGCATCCATCCACGTACACTTTTTGGTGGACCCCACGGTAAGCACCGGTGGTAGAAACTACCTCCATGTGTCTTCACTATGGAGATTTTCATCATAAGGAGGAGGAATCAACAAATGGGCCTCGACCTATCGCCACGTGTCTCTTCTACGGGGACTTCATCGAGAAGAAGGAAGGAGCGAATGACGTGCCTTGCCATGTTGCCATGACTTATAACTACCTGCATGAATGAGCGACACATGTCAGCAGGATATTCTACTAGGACCACTACCATCATTCGTAGGGGATGCATCTGGCTTGAGAGTGACCATCCATGGATCGAATATTTTTCTGTTGCAACAACCAAGGGAGATCATTGCTCTGGGCATCATTGTTCATGATGAAGGAATCTTTTCTATTACTAGCCCACTAGGTGGTGGGATTTTATCTATATATATTGCTTCTTCCTTCCGAAAAGGAGTTCAGAAGATACAAAAAAAATTGTGAAAGACACCAGGCCTTTTTGTATTATTTTTAGATTATTATATAAGACTATCAGACTGTGCCATTGTTTGGCCTTTTTGTTTTCTTAAACTATTTGAAAAAAATTATACTATGCCATTACTGTACTGAATGATTTATTTGCAGAACTTCTATGATTTCAATATAAATTGTTGATTTAGATCATGTCTTTGACTCTTCTTTTTAGTAAATGTATATGAGAATTATTTTATGTCATTGAATAAATTGTTTAGGTTTTCATCTTTGATTTCTGTTATTCAGAGACTTAGCAGATTGCTGATTGGGCCCTTAAATCGAATCCCAAAAGATATATTTACCATGCCTATATCTATACCTTGGTGCATTGCCTTAGATTTTTATTTTTATATCTCTTTCCTTTTCTCATTCGAAAACCCCAAATACAGAAGAAGCCGACTTCTTTAAAAACCTGGAGGTCACTCAGTTTAGTGCAATTGGTCCCCCATTAACTGAGTTTCCCATAAGGCTATTACCTTGTCATTTTTTGGCATCAACATTCCCAATAGTAAAGGTAGGAACCATTCCTATTTATGTGAAGTTGCAAAATATTAACATGAGTCCATGATGACATTTGTGCAAATAAATTCTTAATGATAAACCAACGAATTTTAGGCATCTATGAAGAGGAGAGAGAAGGTCTTGCAGAATTGTAGGATGTTGACACATGTTCAATACTTTTCAATGGTTGCATTCTATTGGTCAAGAATTTTTTGAGGGTGTGTGTGTATCCAAATTCGGTTGTCAAATATCTATTGTGCACTCAATCCTGCAAAAAATATCTATGATATAGATTCAAACTCTTTAAACAACTAGTTCTTGGTTGAAAATTTGAATCTATGTAGGTCGACATGGTAACAATATAAAATAATTTTTATAGACTAACTTTATTACCACCAACAATTCTAAGAATTGATACAAGTTGAAATATAGAAGTTGTCTATCATTTCAGATTGATATTTATACAAGTGGTTTCCGAGTTTTGAAATAATGGATGTGTGGGATGTTTTGAATTATATAAAATTATGATTATACATTGTTGGGTGATTTGTTTGATCTTTTCATGTCTTATCTTTCAGGGTAGATCCAACTTATGTAAAGGAGAGAAAAGTGTACATGTAGAATAGTCCAAATAATAAAGAAAATTTATGTAAATTCATTCTGAGAGCATTTTTGGCAGATAATTATTTATAAATTCTATCATAATCATTTCAGTGTATTCTAAGATTGGAGCCTAGATTGTTTGTTTTGAGGTTGGTGCCTCTTGTTTTCTAGGTAGGTGCTGAAATTGGTAGATTGAATTCTCCTTTAGGTTGGTGCCTATAAATTATTTTGGGGATTGGTTTCTCCAATGGGTTGGTGCCTACAAAAGCATTGGAAGATCTCATTATTCTTGTGAGGCTAGATTTGGGTAGTGTTGATCGCTGTTTCTGCACAACAACAACACAAACAAGATGCAATATCCTATCTCTCTTAAAAGGTAAATCTCTATTAGCAAGCCTCAAGAGATAACCCCAAGGTATTCATGTCAGGTCTTGACAGTGCATAAACAACTCAGTGATAAATGTGAAATTGTTGGTAATCACAATGGGACCTTACTACAAGCAAGCTATGGAATCGATTTTGTCAGATTTAACAAACTGGTGATGCTTCAATCCTAATTTAAACCCAGAAATCAAAGAAATACAAAAGAGTGAGGGTTTTAAAGAGATTTCTAAATCTAACACTATTCCTAAGATTAACAATGAAAGCAACCAATACCCGAACGGACCAATCCTTCTCAAACCGATCTCTGCTTAACCAAGATAAATCTACAATCTCACAGAAAACAGTGCAATCTTCTGAGGTGTTAAGATTTTCAAATCATGAACGTTCATACAACAACCCCTTTTACAATTGAGATGAACGAATCTCCACAATCGAACTAAGCACAAGGAAAATGAAGTCCAGGCTAACTTTGCAAAGCAACTAACAATCAGTTGGTTGCGAAAAGTATGGACTGAAGGATTGCTGCAACATTCAAGTAGTAAATCACAAACATTATTAATCGAATCTAGCACTAGTATTAACCTTCTCACAACAATTTTAAAGATAAGATGACAAGAACCATGCAAAGAACAAAGAAACAAGAATGGCACCAAATCACAATGTCATTTTTGTATTCAACTTGTCCACCGTAGCAACAATTCTGGTTTTCTGTTACAGTATTTGCTTGAGAAGACCTACTTGCTTCTAACTACTGAATGAACTACCTAACAAAATTATCTAACCAGATTCTAACTCTATTGTAACTGTTCTAACCAACCCCAACCCTTTAAAAAGAGGCAAAATGCCCAATATATAGAGACTCCAGAAAACCCGTCGGCCAAGCAAGGGTATGGTAGCAATAACTCAACACAACCACCCGACCAGGAGCCTTTGAAATGGGTCAAACAGGCAATAAATGTGTGTCCCATCAAGGTAAACCCAGGATCTATAATGCAGCCCGAACGACGTGCGGGAAGATAACGGGGAAGCACAAATCGTGCCGCAGCCTAGCATCAACTCTCTTCCATATTATCTTTGCGCCGATCTGACTCTTCATGTAGCATCAAGAACGCCCCATCTAGGTCGGCTACAGGTGGTACTGGAAGAACCCTAAGTCGCCTCTCAATGGACGCAATCTCCTCCCTTGAGTGTTTGACCAACCTATCCCACTTTGCCTTACCTGTCACATAATTATCAATAACTGCGAGGTAGGTGGCCGCATCATCCAGTTGGTGCTTGGAAATAGAACCATCATCAAGTGGCGTGTACACCTCATGCCACCATTGTCGCAACTGTTCCAGACTCAAGTACTTGGGCGAGATCTTCCTCCTTCCCATCATGATCTCAAAGAAGGTAATGGAGCCATCATAGATGCCAGCTAGGGCGTCATCAATGCTCTTTCTCTGTTTGTAAATCTTCCTCAACACTTTCTGCCGGATTTGCAACATTTCAAACCATTCCCATGGCTTGGCAGCAATAGAAGAAGGAAGAATCCCATCGCTCACCAATCTGTCCTGGGTGTACTCCATTAGAGTTCTGGTTTTCTGTAGGAGGAGGTCGGTGTCCTCTTTATCCTGTGCAATTACCTATTTCAACCATTCAGTTGTCATGACAACATCTTTCCCAGTTGATAAAATTTCTTTGATAGCTTCATCACCCTTGATTTGCACCCCTTTCAACCAATTTACAGTGGCAAGGGTGGAAGCTCTCATCTTTCCAAGCTCAGCCATGGTCTCTACAGGCAAAGGATTGGTGGTAGAGGAAGAGGGATTGATTGACTGCAACGGCTTCATTAACTCCTCCAAGCACTTGTTGAGATTCTCATTTTCTCTCTTTAGCTCCTGCTTGGTTTTTATTTCCCTTCTCAACCTATCCACAATGACTGCGCTGGAGCCTTCATAATCTTCAACGTCCTGCTCAACTGATGTAGGCCCAAGATTAAAATTTTGTATATTATAATCACTTTCAGCCACATCATCTCTGTTTTTTCCTGGAACAGGGGTAGCAACATGGACAACCTTGTTATGTGCCTCATCCCTTTCAATTCTTGAGATCACTCTAGCCTTTTTCTTACCTTTATCTTTTCCAATTTTGGCTAGCAATGCATCCCAATTAGGTGGACTATCTTCCACAACCACCTATTTTCTTTTTATTTCCTTGTCAAGCCACTCAGGGACAAAAGATTCTAGTCATGCCTCAACCTGTTTCTGTTCATCTTGTTGACCTCTAGGTACCTCCTCATTCAAATTCTGTTCATCGAAAGCCTCATCCACCTTACTTTCTTCTTCGATGTGTTCTTTCTCATGTTCAGGTGATGGGATCATTTCTACCTCTACTTCCCTTGGAGGAGATTCAACCGTCCCAGTTCTAAAAGGAGAATCTGTATGTGCAACCATTGGGGATTGCATTATCTTTTCAATCTCCGCCTCTATACTGTGGAGATCACCTGCATGAAATTCTTCACCTTCAATATCCAGATGATCTTTAATATTTCCTTCCTCACCTGGCTCACCTTGAACTTCATGGGCGCGAGGCACATTATCATGTTGCTCCTCATGAGAAATCACCGGTGGTAAGTTAGCCTCAGGCACACTATCCCTAGGAGAAGGAGTCCTAGACTTCCTTTCATACACTTTGGCCTTCTCCTCTGAACTTTCAACATCTATTACTGGTGGGGAAACTTCCTCCACAACCCTTGAGCTAGCTTTCTCTGACAATTTTACAATTCTTTTCCTCTTTGGTATAGGAGCATCGACCTCAGGGCTCTGCTCAGACTGCTTAGTCCTTGTCCTCTTCTTGGCCTTTGGCTTCCTCTGTTTCACTGTTTCCTGGGTCTCCTTTTCTTGATTATCTTTAGATTTATCTTTGAGAGGGAAATCTAACTTGCCCTTGCCTTTAGGGTCTTGTTCGGTAGATTCTTCAGAGGTAGAATGGGGATCCAAATTTCCCATTAGGTCATAAGTGCACTTCACTCCTTTATTCTCCAACTCCCACAAAGTGTGCTTGAGCCACATCTTGGTAAATTTGAGAACAGGATCCATCAGTTGTTTTAACTTTGTTTGCTCCTTCTCCAGCCAATCTACATCGCCAATTGCTTTGTCCTTTATGGCCTCGTAGGCGTGATCCTGGATCAAGTTTCCATCATCCTCCAACTGGTCAGGAACTGGCCTTACATTATATAGTCGAATTGACTAAACTAGAAGCCAGGAGAATTTCCTCTTTTTGACCTTGTACTCATCACCGTAGTTGGCCCAGTAGTCCTCCAAATTCACCTTATGGCTATATTCTCTGCTGGCCCTCTTTTGAGCCTCTCCTGTGATATCAAACCTGGATCTCTTGGAATGGAGAGACAAACCAAGAGCACTCAATTCTTCTTCCGAAGCTTGGGTAGAGCCAATGGAAGGACATACCTCACTAGTGCCAATCCTTAGGGGAAAATCCCCGCCAAATCTTGTCTTGTGCTTGTCTTTCTTGACAATGGCATCAAAATCACAAATCTGCCTGGTGACTTCCAACAATATAATGTGGTCAGTGGGGTAGCTTGGAAGTCTATATGGAGATTTTTGATAGCCATCAATCTGGATGTAGGAGAAGGTTGGGAACTGAATGAACCAGGCTCCATACCTCTTGATGAGCTCCTTGGCAAGATCCGAAATCCTGACATGGTCTGCTTCCTGGAGCACTCTGGTGATATGCATGGTAAATGCATCATTTTCTCTTCCATAATTCGAACCTCCCCAATGCAATTGAGGGAAAACCTCATAGATAATATCCTTCCCAAAGGTGCTCCTTGTATCTAATCCTCTATAAGGATGGAACCTTGCAAGTGCATAGACCAAGTATGAGTTCATTGTGAAGGTCTTTGTCTACAACACATTGGACAATTGCTTATGAATCACCTGACTGATGACTCCTGCCCAATGGTAGTTAACCTTCTCTTCTTCCATCCTTACAATGGCATGACACATCTAATTCTCAAATGTACCAGCACTCTTCAATCTGACCACCCTACTCAGAAAGGTGATGGCATCATAATACTCTTTAAATTTTACTCTGTAGAACTGCTTGGGCAACTTGGAATAGTGGGACTTGGGTTTCTCCAACCAAGAATTGATTAGCTACGGAGACTTCATGGTTTGGTCGTCATAGTACTCTTGGGCTACCTCAATGGTGAATCCTACCACATGAGATCTATCGGGCATGTTGAAGGTTTGAGCGATGGAGACTGGGTTGAGATTTGCAATAATTCTCCCTTGAGGACCAATTATCCTCTGTGTGTCCTGATCATAGTGCCTTGTGCACTCTAGAACTAGCTCATAGCACTGTATCGTTGAGGGGAAACCGACCACATGGGTCAGGCCTGATTCTTTCATTCTTCTAGTCACCAAAGGAGGGTCCTTAGCCTCCATCCTTGCTTTAAACTCTTCATAGTTCCAGAGGCCAACGTTTGTATCGATGAATTCTTACCAAACAGAAGTGATCTTACTTTCCAGGACCTTACTCTTAATATCTAGCTTGATTCTTTCTGCATCCAATAGCAAGTACCCAACTACTCCTTTGCTTGATTTAGCCTGCATTCAACATCACAACGTAACAAAAAAAATCATAGGAAAGCAAGGTTTAATTATCAAAACACCATTAGAATGCATCTCACACAATCACGGTGCCATTAAAATTCATATGGAATGACCACATCGAATTTTGGGATTCAAAGCCACCCGCGGAATCTAAGCCAGAGAGGAATTTTGGAAAATTCCAGTCTAGTCAGATTCCAATGGAGTAACCAGGAAACACCTACTTAACCCCTAAATTTGATCATTTTTCATCAGTAAACCACGTGGGAAATCCCAATGTGACATGAAGTAATCAAAAAATGCATTGAAAATCACCATGTCATGCTATTCAATATTCCTTTGCACTTCATCAAGTTTCGGGAAAATCCGTGAGGGACGGATTTCCGCGAAGAGCAAGCCCAAAAGGATTTTTGGGAAATCAGGGGAACACTGGATTTCAGAAAAATTCGACCTTGACGGACATCCATGGGTAGCATGAAGTTCCGAACCAAAGGAGAATCCGGAGTGAGGACTTCGACATAAGTTGGGATCTTGCGGAGAAGTCTCGGCAAAGGGGCGAGGTTAGACGAAAGGCGCTATCAGAAGGATCTCGCCAAGACATGGCGGTTTTGGTGAGATGTCCCTGCGAGAAAGGGGACATAGCAAACAAAGTGGAATGAGCCCAGGGTGGTCGGGGTAAGGTCTGGGCATAATCTACATGTCTCACCGATCGGCGGGCTCAAGCAAATGCCTCGGTATAACTTCAAGCTTTTGGTGGGAGGTCCAAGCGAAATGGCAATGTTCCACCGACTAGGGCTAGGCTTACATTCAGCAAGAGGTCTTAATGACAAGGTCCGGGCTCTCAAAAATAGAAGGCCTCGCTACAACGTCTCGGCTAAGGCTAGGAGTCTCGCCGAAGCAGAGGACTCGATGAAAGTGGGGAGTTCGCTGTAAAGTCCCAACGAACACGTTATGTCACAGTGAATCCTGAAGGGATCGACAAGAGTAGGGATTTTCGCGGTAAGGTCCCAGCAAAATGTGGATGCTATGGCGACAAAAAGAACACAACTCGATGAAAGGTTTCGCTGAAGAACGGATGTCCTGGCGAAACAACATGACCATCGGTAGAGCTGCCAGACCCCGTCATGACATCTTGGGGACCCAGGGTGTGTCCTTTCGAAGGAAAACATGAACAAGCAGGTTGATGAGAGATCTCCCCGTGGGGTGAGGTCTTGGCGAAGGTAAAGGTCCCGCTGACTAAGGTTACAAGATCTCATCGGTACAAAATGATAGTGTCATGGTGACAAGACAGAACAAATGAAGACTGCCTCGGCAAACCCCAAGGCGATTGGCATATGGTCTCACCGAAGATGAAAGGTCACAATGAAGAGAGCTCAGAAGGGATGGACCATCCCAGATTGCGACACTAAGGCATGATTTCGCCCAGACATTGAACCCACTAAGGATTTCAAAAAGTTTAAACTAGGGCAAGCTAGGAATGGGCCCTTTATGAATTTTCTCTATGCCCCAGGTCAATTTTAAAACGAGATAACCAAACCTGGCCTCGCCCTAGGTTTCATACCTCACCAACCGCCATTAACACACAACCAAGCTCAGAATTTACTTACCTCCACTAGTGAGTCACCACTAGGGTTTACTAATTACTCCTAGGAAAAATGAATCAAAATGCAGATGGATAGTTGAACTCAAAACTTGCCTAGGAGATGACAAAGGGTGCAATATCGAATAACCCTAGCATAGAACAAGTAACTACACTAAAATTTAAATCTGACAAGATTCACACTACCAACTTGCCATTCATAATTCAATCAATTCAAAGCAGAGCAATTAGGCACATACCATTACAAAGTGGGAATTGATCCCAGCAGTAGCAAGAGTCCACAACCGACACCGGCAAGAATGCACAAGAAAACACCACCAAATTAATGAAACCAAAGCCAAAGGCCCCAAAACGAAATCCAACAATTGCAAAGAAGCACTCCTTAGCTCAAGTGATGGCAAATCCCAGACATAATGGTGCAAGAGATCTCAAAAATCAAGCAGAATCTAGCCTTCAAAGCATGTACGAAGCCATTAATGCCATAGACAAGACAGCTAGAGAAGGGAACCTGGGAAACTGATGGTAGGGAAAAAAATGGGAAAATCCGGATCATGCGGAAATCCGTGAAGACCCAAAATCCCCAAGCGATGAAAGCCCAGCCGGAAACCACATAGGATCCGGGAAAATCCGGACAGGATGGAAAATCTCGAACCAGGGCAAAAGCCCGAAACCACCCAGAACTTAAGATTTTCAAAGAACAACTTGGGGAAACACTTAGGCATTCAAAATAGATGTTAAAGCACATGCCTAAATAAGACAAAAAAAAACAAAAGAAAAGGGCCAGAACACCAAAACCAAAGCAAAAGAGGGTCCCCGCTTCTAGCGGGGCGTGTGTGCGAAAAACTACACAACAAATGGCGACTTCAGCTGGGAAAATGCTCCAGAGCATTTGATGACGAACATGAATCAAGAACCTAGAATCTCTGGTTTCAATCTCACCATCAAACAAGCAAGTCAAAATGCAAAGATTCAAAGAATCAGAACCAAAGGATAGACCAAACCTTCCATAAATTGAAAATCTAAGTGTGTGCATATGAGTTCATTCCCTCCTGAAATTACTATAGAGACCAAGTTCAGTCAAGTCAGGCTACGTAAGTTTTCTAACTTCAAAAGTAACCTGGATAGAGCCTCGCTACCAGTTAGGTGTCCATAGCCCTGATGAGGTTATCACTGTGTCTCTCTAGAACATAGCTCTACTGCTAGCCAGGCGTCTATAGCCCTGGTAGAGATAATCAGGTACCCCTGATAAGTTGAATTCATTCTTTTGATATCCAATGTTGCATTTTTCTTTTCTTTGATATTCTTTATATGTCTGTTTCATTTCAACCTGTGAACCATGAAGTTCACACTTAGAGATGAGAACCACAGTGGCACTGAAGCAGAAATAGGATTTTTCACTTGACCAGACTTCCCAAGGATTCCTATAGTGACATTAGGATTTTTAAGATATATGAAAGATATAAGATTTTTAAAGTACTTCAAGTCCAAATCCACGCCAGTGACTCAATCTTCCATAAGTCTGACATTAAAACTGTTGGCAACAACAAAGATTTCAACTATCCTTTCTAGATGCAAGACTAAAGTTCACCAACGAAATACTTAGAACAATTCCAGAGAAGCTAGATTTGCCATGCAGGTGCAACACATCCGGGTGAAAACAGAGAGAACCCCCAAAGCAAAAGAAATGCCAAAATAAACAAACCAAAAGGAAACCTACACTAACCAAAACAAAGAAAAGAAAAATAGGAAAAGAAACCCTAATTTAACTATATACAAGACAAGAGCTGGGGACAACTCAAGACTAGAAATAATGCTTCAAATACTACTCGTTGACAGGTAGTGGGATATCCTCTCTAGTGAGAGTTTTCAAACGGAAGGCATTATCTCCCAATATTTCTGAGATCTGGTAAGGTCCAAGCCAGAGTTTGTCAAATTTTCCATGCTCTCCCTTACGGTCATGGGATTTATCCCAGGAAAGAACATGGTCAGAGATCCTAAACGCTTTAACCCTGTCTCTCTTATCAAACCATCTCTTGACAACCCCTTGATGCTTAGCAAAATTGTCTAAGGCTTTGTCTCTCTTTTCTTCGAGGTGCAATAGTTCGGCAAGTCTTTCCTCGCGTCTGTCTCCCTCATCGTAATATTCATTAATAAACTGAAGGGTAGGGATTTTCAATTCTATAGGGAACGTAGGTTCCAATCCGTAAACCAAATGGTAGGGTGACATTCCTATGGAAGCTTTATGTCTAGTATGGTTTGCCCAAAGAGAAAATCTGAGTTGGGTGTGCCAATCCTTCGGATTACGTTCCAACAATTTGCGGATAACAGTCAGGAGATTTTTGTTAGATGATTCAGCTAACCCGTTACCCTGGGGGTAGTAATTGGATGCAAATTTTATAATGATCCCATGATCAAAAGACCAATTAGAAAATTTTAATGATGAAAACGCAGGACCATTATCACATACCAGGGACATAGGGCACCCAAAATGATTAAGAATACCAGATTCAAGGAAATTAATTACTACCTTAGAAGTACACTGTTTGCATGCAAGAGCTTCTGTCCATCATGTAAAATAGTCAGTAATGGTGAGAATATACCTGTGACCAGCAGAGGAAGGTGGATTGATGGGGCCAATGAAGTCCATTCCCCATTGCGTGAAAGGTTTTACCTCAAAAACTAGCTGAAGTGGGAGAGCAGCATACTTCTCTCTGGTAGCAGTGGTTTGGCACACATGGCATGTTCTGATGTGACTGTGGGTGTCTTTGAACAATGTAGGCCAGTAATAGCCAACCCTGAGGATCTGGTTTGCTGTAGAAGGTGCTGACCCATGCCCTGTACCGTATCTGTCATGGAATTCTAACATTACTCTTGTCGATTCTGCCCTGCTTAGGCACCTTAAGTACACACCTTCATGATTTTTCTTATATAAAACAACTCCTTTCAGCATGAAACTGTCACTCTTTAAGCGCAATGCCCTTCTTTGTATTGAATTTAGATGCTCAGGGCATCTCTGAGTTAGGAGATAATGGACAACATCATCGTACCACTCGCCAGGGGAGACATCCTCTAAAGTATAAGCCTGGGCTGTAAGATTAGGGCCGGTTTCTGCCATTGTCTTTGTGAGCCCCTATCCTCTTACCAGCTTCATGGGCTGAATTTCCATATTGTACTCTTGTAGCATAGTTACCCACTTGGCTCTTCATTCTCCCAGTTCATTCTGCATCAATAGCAGCCTGACTGTAGGGTCGGGAACTATAGCAAATATCTTGTTTCTGAGGATATAATGTCTAAATTTCTTGACTGCCCTGACTAAGGCATAAGCCTGCTTCTCCACATTTGAGTATTTTAGTTCCGCATCCTTCAATGGTGTGCTCATAAATACTATAGGGTGTTCATTGCCTTGGTCAGATTTATGAGTTAAGATAGCAGCACAAGAGTGGTCAGAATCAAATGAATATATGTAGAATGGTTTGGCATAATCAGGACTTACTAAAACTGGAGCTTCCGCAATAGCTCTGTTTATTTCAGCAAATGCTTCCTTCGCTTCTACATTCCACTCCACCTTGGAATCCTGCTTCAGCATTGCGTTCAGTGGCTTGACTATCTCAGCAAATCCAGTGATGAACTTCCTGACAAAGTTGATCTTGCCAAAGAACGATTTCATTTCCTTTTTACTAGTAGGTGGTGGGATCTTGAGGATAGCCTCTATGCATTCTGGATCAATCACAATCCCTTTCTCAGAGATAATATGGCCTAGCAACTTACCTTCTGTTACTCCAAAGATGCATTTCTTTGGGTTGAGGGATATCCCAAACTGTACATTTCTAAAAGACTTTGCATAAATCTGAAATATGATCCCTTCATCTTTTGGAAAAGATAGTTAGATCATACATGTAAATGATTATGCACTTACCAATTATATCTTTAAAGGCTATGTCCATTTCTCTCTGGAACGTAGCTCTAGCATTAATCAGGCCAAAATGCATTCTTCTATAAGCGAAAGTACCCCACTTAGTGGTGAAAGTAGTCTTGTGTCTATCCTCATATTGCACCATGACCTGGTTATATCCTGAGTAACCATCCAGAAAAGAAATCATCTGGGATCCATTGACAATCTGTAGTACCTCATCCAATGAGGGTACCAGATAATTTTCTTTCTCTGATGCTCTATTTAGGTTCCTGAAATCTACACAGAGTCTGATTTTGCTATTTTTCTTTCGTACAGGGACCAGGTTTGCAACCCAAGTGGAGTGTCTGATTGGAAATATTATCCTTGCAGATAATAGCTTCTGCACTTCCTTCTGTATTATGGGTTCTAGCAGAGCATTGATAGGTCTCAGCCTCTATATGAAAGGTTTCACTCCTGGGTTGAGAGGGATAGTATGGGTTATGACTAATGTATCATAAGTCTTCAAGTCCTCATAACTCCAGGCTATCACATCTGGATATTTGTGCAGTGCACCAATGATTCATCGTCTTTCTTCTGGGGTGCACACTTTGCCAATAAGAATATTTTTCACATCTTCCTGGGATCCTACATTATACTCATCACATTGCCCACTAATGGACTCTTTCTTAGCGTCCTGATCCTGGTCTCTGATCCTGTCCAGATAAAAAATCCTCTCTAGCTGCACCATTCCCCTAGGAATTGTGTTGGTCTTCAGGTTGATTACCCCTTCGAGGTCTATCTCTGCTTCTTGAGGCTCAATTTCATCAACGATCTGAGAAGCAAACACATCTGTTTTTGTGATAAAATCTAAAATATGTTTATCATCCTCAAACACCTGGAAGCTGGTAACATTATCAGGTACTGAGGGTACTGGAGTCAATTCCACTGTAAACTTCTTCAATCCAGAAAGAGATAGAGGCTACAGAGTGCTAGCTGCCTAGGCCAAAGAATCAGCTGAATGTTAAAGGAATCAAATCCTTCAACAAGGTCCCCTACTCTGTGTTTGTAGTTAGTAATCCTTCTGCCATGGCAGGAGTACTGCCTTCTAACTTGTTTAACTACTAATTCAGAATCTCCATACACTTGCAAGATCTTAACCTTCTTCCTCAAGGCCATTAACAACCCATGCACCGAGGCTTCATATTCGGCTACATTATTTGTACAATAAAACTGAAGTCTATGAGCAGTGAAGAATGTCTTACCTTTTGGAGTAATCAGCTCAAAGCCAACTCCAGCTCCTTGCTTTGATTTAGACCCATCAAATCTCAGAGTCTAGCATCCAACAACCACAGAGTCTCTCACTGCATTTCTTGTACTGTTACTGGTGGATGGCCTTTCAGAAGGCGTCATTCCATTCCCTTTAGGATCTTGTTGGACATTGATTGCATCAATTTTGGGTGCAGGATTTGGGTTGATGTGTTCCTGTACTTGTCTTACTACAACTTGGCATAAGAAACAATCCAATTCTGAATGTGAAGCATTGTGTACCCTGCACCAATTGGGCAAAAGAAACTCTCGAAAGATCATCCTTCTTCCTAACTGAATCTGACCTTCAATGCATTTCTGAAGGAACTCTTGAAAACTGTCCAACAAAGCCAGCTGGTTATTTTCTGGACCGTCATCATTATTTTCAGCCGGTTCACCGTTATCTTTAACTGGTTCCACTAGGGCTCCAACATCACTAGGCTCTGTTGCAAGGTCAACAGATGTTGTGTGGAACATAAGAACCTCCTCCGCATGTGGCTCTTCAAGAAGAGCAGTAAGCATATAATTTCCCATACTTACCTCTAACACCAGAATTTCTGTTGAGGTCTTTTGATATTCTGTGATCATGTATTTCATCCTGGGTTCTCTTTCAATTCTGATCTGAATTGACACTCCTTTCCAGGGAAGCCACATATGGGAATGATCAGTCGAGACATATCCATTCAAGGCCCTAGTAAAGTCCTTTCCCAAGATCAGGCCATAAGCATCAGGTATGTCAGCTACTTGTATATTGATAACTTGTTGTATCTTAGGGTCGGAAGTAATCTGCATCTGGATCATGTTTAGTTCTACCACATTGAATTCAGTCCTATCCAGTTGGGTGAATTTCTTCTATGATTCAGCAGGAGTAATTCCCATAGCTGTACAGACACCAAGGGGCATAACGTTGGTTGAGGCACCAAAATCTAGCAGAAAATTATGTAGATTCTTACCAAACACCCGGACAGAAATGAGGAACGGGGGAGTATCTATTTTCCCTTGAAACAAAGTTAAGGGGGTGTCTACTTGAACAACTTGAGATTTGTCCCTTTCTTTCCTAGTGTGCCCAGGTGGCATATGGACTTGATTATGTACTCGATTTTGTCTTCCTATTGGCTGGGAACTAGACACTTTATGGAAATCTTTGCTAACTAGTCTATCTTGTGTCACAAAATTTGTAGCATAAGAACCTAAGATTGCATTTCTAATAGATGGAGCTCTTAATAAATCGAATGCAAACATACTTACCTTCAACTTGCAGAGTTCTTCAGCAACGTATGCGGCCAATTTTTCTTCATTTAAATCAGTGGGAGTCTCCTTTGGGTACTCCACCATCTTCTCTTTACTTGCATCAACATTTCTTCCTTTTGGCACATCCGCCTATACTGGGTCTTGAGATAAATATTGCCTAGAAACCAGGGGTAGTGAGGGATTATTGCTAGCATTAGGGTCTGGAGGTGTGTTAAAGTTATTTGGTGGGATGGAAGTAGTAAAGGGGCCTCCAGCCCATGGGCGCCTGTGTGGCAACTCCCTCAAATCGTACTTCTTGACAGGTCTATGAAAGGTCTGTACTTCTTCAACGTGAGCTTCTTCTTCATCTCTGGGACCATTATCATTCATCTGACTCATCGAACAATTGTGTCATTTCTTCCCCATTGCATACCTGACCTACCACATCCTTCAATTGGTCAGATTCCTCTTCAGGCACATTATCCTCACTTTGTGGAAAAGGAGCATGGTTCAATACCAACACTGGTGAGTCATAAGGAATAGAAGGTACTATCTCCTGACAGCTTGCATTGTTTTCTATTTCATACTGAAAGATTGAAGCTGCTATTTGGAACTCTTGACAATCCAGCTCAGAATGCTGACTAGTCTTGTGGAGCCTACACCACCCTGACAATGCAGCCTCAACCAGGTATACACCGCTAGGAGGCTTCTCTTGATTTACTGGCTGACTGACAGACTGATTGACATGTTGATTGATTGGTTGATCCAATGGGGTGGGAACTCCCCCATTGTTGGGACCTATGTTCCATATTCTATTATGTCTTGACTGCTGTCTTCTTTCAAAACTTTGTCCACCACTTTGACCTCTGTCAAAGTTCTGACCTGATGACTGCCCCTTATCATAATTCTGTCTTCTTTTGTTGTTATATCCCCTGCCATTATTGTAACCTCTGTCTTGGTTATATCCACTGTCTTGACGTTGCCCCCTATCAAAGTGTGGCCCTTGTGGATTTTCTCTATTCTGATTGGACTGCATATTCCTCTGAACAGCTTGCAACTAGCTATTCTGATTCCTTAAATAAGTCACCTCCATATTTAGCTTCTTTATTTGTTCAGGAAATTCATCTAGTCTCTCCTTATCAGGATTACTGTGTGGAGGCTGACTCACATTATTTTGAGTGTTGGGATTTAGTGACTGGTTCAGGACTTCAGAATTTTGCAGGTATGATGGATAGCTAGTCTGAGGTTGGATATGTAAAGGTTGATTCACCGTTTGCTAAGGATAACTAGTTGCAGATGAAACTTTTCCTACAGGAGGTCTTGGGTAAGGGACCAGAGGCAATTGAGGCAAGGGATTCATGATTGGATTATGGTTAGCAAAAGCCTAGTTGAGAGCTGGAACTTGTCCAGGGTGAGCAACGGGTCCTAACGAGGGTAAAGGCCCAGACAGATGTTGTCTTAGATTTGTGCTAACCTTAACAACTTCCGCATATGCATCAAGTAGACTCTCAAGGGGGTTATTACTCCATTTCATAAAGGTGGCTATCAAACTATCAAGTCCCTCATAATAGACTTCTAAGGCAGTGGCTTCATCAACGACATATGGGGTCTGTAACCTGGTATAAGCACGGTGAAACCTATTATTAAAGGATCCTATGGGTTCATTAATTTTTCTCTTCACATTAGTGAACTGTCTGTAAAGCTCATTAGAACTAATGGGTATTCAAATTTTTTGCAAAAAGGCAACCTCTAACTTAGTCCAATGTTGGATAGACCCAGCAGGTAAATGGTTGTACCAGTAAAATGCATCTTCCCCTAGTGAATAGGGAAATAACCTACAAACAACATCCTCATGGTTTATCCCTCTATCTTTGAGGCCATTCTAAAAGATTCGAATGTGTTCTTTAGCAGTCCTATTGGGATCATTGATATGGAACTTTGAACAGAAGTGTTCAGGGTTTTTGGGCATAACATTGTAGACAGCAAAGCTCAGTGGAGATGGGTTGGTTGCTAGAAAAGCCATTGGTGGAGGTGGGGGTGGAAATGGCTAATTTATGACTGGATGAGGTTGTGAAATGGGAATGGCCTCAAACTTAGATGAACTCGATGAAGATGGGGATGATGGAGATGAGGGGGGTGGATGGGATGATGATGATTCTCCCCTTATGTTGGTCCTTCTTGACCTAGTAGGGTCTGGTAATTCTTGAAATTCTTCCTCTCCTGGAGCGGATCTTGTTCTTCTTCTAAATCTCTCAGGAGATATGGCATTCAAAAATTGATCCAGCTTGCTTACTCAAGGCCCTCCTTCTAGCGACAACACTGTTGATCGCTGTTTCTACACAACAACAACAACACATACAAGATGTAATATCCCATCTCTCTTAAAAGGTAAATCTCTATTAGCAATCCTCAAGAGATAACCCTAAGGTATTCATGTCAGGTCTTGACAGTGCATAAACAACTCAGTGATAAATGGGTAATTTCTGGTAATCACAATGGGACCTTACTACAAGCAAGCTATGGAATCAATTTTGTCAGATTTAACAAACTGGTGACGCTTCAATCCTAATTTAAACCCAGAAATCAAAGAAATACAAAAGAGTGAGGGTTTTAAAGAGATTTCTAAATCTAACACTATTCCTAAGATTAACAATGAAAGCAACCAATACCCGAACGGACCAATCCTTCTCAAACGATCTCTGCTTAACCAAGATAAATCTACAATCTCACAGAAAATAGTGCAATCTTCTGAGGTGTTAAGATTTTCAAATCATGAACGTTCATACAACAACCCCTTTTACAGTTGAGATGAACGAATCTCCACAATCGAACTAAGCACAAGGAAAATGAAGTCCAGGCTAACTTTGCAAAGCAACTAACAATCAGTTGGTTGCGAAAAGTATGGACTGAAGGATTGCTGCAACATTCAAGTAGTAAATCACAAACATTATTAATCGAATCTACCACTAGTATTAACCTTCTCACAACAATTTTAAGGATAAGATGACAAGAACCATGCAAAGAACAAAGAAACAAGAATGAAACCAAATCACAATGTCATTTTTGTATTCAACTTGTCCACCGTAGCAACAATTCTGGTTTTCTGTTACAGTATTTGCTTGAGAAGACCTACTTGCTTCTAACTACTGACTGAACTACCTAACAAAATTCTCTAACCAGATTCTAACTCTATTGTAACTGTTCTAACCAACCCCATCCCTTTACAAAGAGGTGAAATGCCCAATATATAGAGACTCCAGAAAACCCGTCGGCCAAGTAAGGGTTTGGTAGCAACAACTCGGCACAACCACCTGACTAGGAGCCTTCGAAATGGGTCAAATAGGCAATAAATGTGCATCCTGTCAGGTCAACCCAGGATCCGTAATGCAGCCCGAACGATGCGCAGGAAGATAATGGGGAAGCACAAATCGTGCCGCAGCCTAGCATCAACTCTCTTCCCTATTATCTTTGCACCGATCTGACTCTTCATGTAGCATCAAGAACGCCCCATCTAGGTCGGCTACAGGTGGTACTGGCAGAACCCTAAGTTGCCTCTCAATGGACGCAATCTCCTCCCTTGAGTGTTTGACTAACCTATCTTACTCTGCCTTACCTATCACATACTTATCAATAACTGTGAGGTAGGTGGCCGTGTCATCTAGTTGGTGCTCAGAAATAGAACCATCATCAAGTGGTGCGTACACCTCATGCCACCATTCTCGTAACTGTTCCATACTCGAGTACTTGGGCGCGATCTTCCTCCTTCCCATCATGATCTCAAAGAAGGTAATGGAGCCATCATAGACGCTAGCTAGGGCGTCATCAATGCTCTTTCTCTGTTTGTAAATCTTCCTCAACACTCTCTGCCGGATTTGCAACATTTTGAAACCATTCCCATGGCTCAGCAGCTCTGGAAGAAGGAAGAATCCCATCGCTCACCAATCTGTCCTGGGTGTACTCCATTAGAGTTCTGGTTTTCTGTAGGAGGAGGTCGGTGTCCTCTTTATCTTGTGCCATTACTTGTTTCAACCATTCAGTTGTCATGACAACATCTTTCCCAGTTGATAAAATTTATTTGATAGCTTCATAACCCTTGATTTGCACCCCTTTCAACCAATTTACAGTGGCAAGGGTGGAAGCTCTCATCTTTTCAAGCTCAGCCATGGTCTCATGAGGCAGAGGATTGGTGGTAGAGGAAGAGGGATTGATTGACTACAACGGCTTCATTAACTCTAAGCACTTCTTGAGATTCTCATTTTCTCTCTTTAGCTCCTGCTTGGTTTTTATTTCCCTTCTCAACCTATCCACAATGACTGTGCTGGAGCCTTCATAATCTTCAATGTCCTGCTCAACTGATGTAGGACCAAGATTAAAATTATGTATATTATAATCACTTCTAGCCACATCATCTCTGTTTTTGCCTGGAACAGGGGTAGCAACATGAACAACCTTGTTATGTGCCTCATCCCTTTCAATTCTTGAGATCACTCTAGCCTTTTTCTTACCTTTATCTTTTCCAATTTTGGCTAGTAGTGCATCCCAATTAGGTGGAATATCTTCCACAACCACCTATTTTCTTTTTATTTCCTTGTCAAGCCACTTAGGGACAACAAATTCCAGTCATGCCTCAACCTGTTTCTGTTCATCTTGTTGACCTCTAGGTACCTCCTCATTCAAATTCTGTTCATCGAGAGCCTCATCCACCTTACTTTCTTCTTCGATGTGTTCTTTCTCATGTTCAGGTGATGGGATCATTTCTACCTCTACTTCCCTTGGAGGAGATTCAACCGTCCCGGTTCTAAAAGGAGAATCTGTATGTGTACCCACTGGGGATTGCATTATCTTTTCAATCTCCGCCTCTATATTGTGGAGATCACCTGAATGGAATTCTTCACCTTCAATATCCGGATGATCTTCAATATTTCCTTCCTCACCTGGCTCACCTTGAACTTCATGGGTGGGAGGCACATTATCATGTTGCTCCTCATGAGAAATCACTGGTGGTAAGTCAGCCTTAGGCACACTATCCCTAGGAGAAGGAGTCCTAGACTTCCTTGCATACACTTTGGCCTTCTCCTCTGAACTTTCAACGTCTATTACCAGTGGGGCAACTTCCTCCACAACCCTGGAGCTAGCTTTCTCTGACAATTTTACAATTCTTTTCCTCTTTGGCATAGGAGCATCGACCTCAGGGCTCTGCTCGGACTGCTTAGTCCTTGTCCTCTTCTTGGCCTTTGGCTTCCTCTATTTCACTATTTCTTGGGTCTCCTCTTCTTGAACGTCTTTAGATTTATCTTTGAGAGGGGAATCTAACTTTCCCTTTCCTTTAGGGTCTTGTTCGGTAGATTCTTCGGAGGTAGAATGGGGATCCAAATCTCCCATTAGGTCATAAGTGCACTTCACTCCTTTATTCTCCAACTCCCACAAAGTGTGCTTGAGCCACATCTTGGTAAATTTGAGAACAGGATCCATCAGTTGTTTTAACTCTGTTTGCTCCTTCTCCAGCCAATCTACATCGCCAATTGGTTTGTCCTTTATGGCCTCGTAGGCGTGATCCTGGATCAAGTTTCCATCATCCTCCAACTGGTCATGAACTGCCCTTACATTAGATAGTCGAATTGACTCAACTGGGAGCCGAGAGAATTTCCTCTTTCTGGCCTCGTACTCATCACCGCAGTTGGCCCAGTAGTCCTCCAAATTCACCTTATGGCTATATTCTCTACTGGCCCTCTTTTGAGCCTCTCCTGTGATATCAAACTTGGATCTCTTGGAATGGAGAGACAAACCAAGAGCACTCAATTCTTCTTTTGAAGCTTGGGTAGAGCCAATGGAAGGACATACCTCACTAGTGCCAATCCTTAGGGGAAAATCCCCGCCAAATCCTGTCTTGTGCTTGTCTTTCTTGACAATGGCATCAAAATCACAAATCTGCCTGGTGACTTCCAGCAATATAATGTGGTCAGTGGGGTACCTTGGAAGTCTTGTATGGGGCTTTTTGATAGCCATCAATCTGGATGTAGGAGAAGGTTGGGAACTGAATGAACCAGGCTCCATACCTCTTGATGAGCTCCTTGGCTAAGATCGGAAATCCTGACATGCTCTGCTTCCTGGAGCACTTTGGTGATATGCATGGTAAATGCATCATTTGCTCTTCCATAATTCGAACCTCCCCAATGCAACTGAGGGAAAACCTCATAGATAATATCCTGCCCAAAGGTTCCCCTTGTATCTAATCCTCTATAAGGATGGAACCTTGCAAGTGCATAGACCAAGTATGAGGTCATTGTGAAGATCTTTGTTTGCAACACATTGGACAATTGCTTATGAATCACCTGACTGATGACTCCTGCCCAATGGTAGTTAACCTTCTCTTGTTCTATCCTTACAATGGCATGGCACATTAAATTCTCAAATGTACCAGCACTCTTCAATTTGACCACACTACTCAGAAAGGTGATGGAATCATAATAATCCTTAAATTTTACTCTGTACAGCTGCTTGGGCAACTTGGAATAGTGGGACTTGGGTTTCTCCAACCAGGAATTGATTAGCTGCTGAGACTTCATGGTTTGGTCATCATAGTACTCCTCGGCTACCTCAATGGTGAATCCTACCACATGAGATCTGTCAGGCATGTTGAAGGCTTGAACGATGGAGACCGGGTTGAGATTTTCAATAATTCTCCCTTGAGGACCAATTATCCTCTGTGTGTCCTGATCATAGTGCCTTGCGCACTCTAGGACTAGCTCATAGCACTGTACCGTTGAGGGGAAACCAGCCACATGGGTCAGGCTTGATTCTTTCATTCTTCTAGTCACCAAAGGAGGGTCCTTAGCTGCGATCCTTGCTTTAAACTCTTCATAGTCCTAGAGGCCAACGTTTGTATCAGTGACTTCTGACCAAATAGATGTGATCTTACTTTTTGGGACGTTACTCTTAATATCTAGCTTGATTCTTTCTGCATCCGACAATGAGGACCCAACTACTCCTTTGCTTGATTCAGCCTGCATTCAACATCACAAAGTAATAAAAAAAATCACAGGAAAGAAAGGTTTAATTATCAAAACACCATTAGAATGCATCTCACACAATCACGGTGCCATTAAAATTCATATGGAATGACCACAACAAATTTTGGGTTTCAAGGGCACCCGCGAAATCTGAGCCAGAGAGGAATTTCAAAAAATTCCAGTCCACTCAGATTCCAATGGAGTAAGCAGGAAACACCTACTTAACCCCTAAATTTTATCATTTTTCATCAGTAAACCATGTGGGAAATCCCAATGTGACATGAAGTAATCAGAAAATGCATTGAAAATCACCAACATGTCATGCTATTCAATATTCCTTCGCACTTCATCAAGTTTTAGGAAAATCCGTGAGGGACGGATTTCCGCGAAGAGCAAGCCCAAAAGGATTTTTGGGAAATCAGGGGAACACTAGATTTCAGAGAAATCCAGCCTTGACGGACATCCGTAGGTAGCACGAAGCTCCGAACCAAAGGAGAATCCAGAGTGAGGACTTCGGCATAAGTTGGGATCTCACGGAGAAGTCTCGGCGAAGGGGCGAGGTTACGCCGAAAGGCGCTATCAAAAGGATCTCACCAAGACATGGCGGTTTCGGTGAGATGTCCCAGCGAGAAAGGGGACATAGCAAATAAATCGGATTGAGCCCAGGGTGGTCGGGGTAAGGTCTGGGAAAAAAATACATGTCTCACTGATCGGCGGGCCCAAGCAAACACCTCGGTATAACTTCAAGCTTTCGGTGGGAGGTCCCATTGAAATGGCAATGTTCCACCAACCAGGGCTAGGCTTACATTCGACGAGAGGTCTCAACGACAAGGTCCGGGCTCACAAAAATATAAGGCCTCACTACAACGTCTCGGCGAAGGCTAGGAGTTTCGCCGAAGCAGAGGACTCGATGAAAGTGGGGAGTTCACTGTAAAGTCCCAGCGAACGCGTTATGTCAAAATGAATCCTGAAGGGATCGGTAAGAGTAGGGATTTTCGTGGTAAGGTCCCAGGAAAATGTGGATGCTATGGCAACAAAAAGAACACAACTCAGCGAAAGGTTTCGCTGAAGGACAGATGTCCTGGCGAAACAACATGACCATCGGTAAAGCTGCCAGACCTCGTCATGACATCTTGGCGATCCAGGGTGTGTCCTGCCGAAGGCAACATGAACAAGCAGGTCAATGAGAGATCTCCCTGCGGGGTGAGGTCTTGGCGAAGGTAAAGATCCTGCCGAGTAAGGTTACAAGATCTCATTGGTACAAAATGATAGTGTCACGGTGACAAGATAGAACAAATGAATAATTCTTCGGCAAACCCCAAGGCGATCAACATATGGTCTCACCGAAGATGAAAGGTCATAGCGAAGAGAGCTCGGAAGGGATGGACCATCTCAAATTGTGACACTAAGGCACGATTTCGCCTAGACATTGAACCCACTAAGGATTTCAAAAATTTTAAACTAGGGCATGCTAGGAATGGGCCCTTTATGAATTTTCTCTATGCCCCAGGTCAATTTCAAAACGAGATAACCAAACCTGGCCCCGCCCTAGGTTTCATACCTCACCAACCGCCATTAACACACAACCAAGCTCATAATTTATTTACCTCCACTGGTGAGTCACCACTAGGGTTTACTAATTACTCCTGGGCAAAATGCATCGAAATGCAGATGGATACATGAACTCAAAAATCACCTGGGAGATGAAAAAGGGTGCAATACTGAATAACCCTAGCATAGAACAAGTAACTACGCCAAAGTTTAAATTTGACAAGATTCACACTACCAACCTGCCATTCATAATTCAATCAATTCAAAGCAGAGCAATTAGGCACATATCATTACAGAGTGGGAATTGATCCCAGCAGTAGCAAGAGTCCACAACTGACACTGGAAAGAACGCACAAGAAACCACCACCAAATTAATCAAACCAAAGCCAAACGCCCCAAAACGAAATCCAACAATTTCAAAGAAGCACTCCTTAGCTCAAGTGATGGAAAATCCTGAACATAATGGAGCAAGAGATCTTAGAAATCAAGCAGAATCTAGCTTTCAAAGCATGTACGAAGCCATTAATGCCACAGACAAGACAGCTAGAGAAGGGAAGTTGGGAAACCGATGGCAGGGCAAAAACTGGGAAAATCCGGATCATGCGGAAATCCGCAAAGACCCAAAATCCCCAAGCGACGAAAGCCCAGCCGGAAACCACACAGGATCTGGGAAAATCCGGACAGGATGGAAAATCCAGAATCAGAGCAAAAGCCTGAAACCACCCAAAACTTAAGATTTTCAAAGAACAACCCGGGGAAACACTTAAGCATTCAAAATAGATGTTAAAGCACATGCCTAAATAAGACAAAAAAAAACACAAAAGAAAAGGGCCAGAACACCAAAACCAAAGCAAAAGAAGGTCCCCGCTTCCAGCAGGGCGTGTGTGCGAAAAACTGCACAACAGGTAGTAGATCCAATTAGCTTTTCTCACTGTGGTTTTTCCCTCTACAATTTCCACATAAATCTAGTGTTATCTTGTGAGATTGTGTTCATTGCTTACACTATTTCATTTATTGTTCTTAATGATGATTTGATGATAATTGGTAAATTGGATAAGGATAAAATTTATTAATACATTGAATCACTCCTCTCTCAATATATTTGTGTGTTCAACAATTGGTAGCAGAGCAAGGTTCCTTGTTGTAGCTTAACAATTGGTGGTAGATCTTGGATTTGAACACATGTCAGGTCAAGATGGATCTCACTCAAACAGCACATTACAATTTGATGAGAAAAAATATACTTTTTGGAGTATAAGGATGAAAGAATACTTGATATCATTAGGGTTTTTTGTTTAGAAATATGTTGTGGATGGATATATTGCTCCTACAACTCCTCCAATAGATCAGGATAATAAGAAGGCTTGTGAGTATAATGCTAAAGATAATAATGCTATTTTAAGTGGACTATTTTTTTTTTAATTTGTCAAGGTAATGCATTGCAAGTCTGTTAAGGAAATTTGGAAAAAAAATCATAGCATCTATGAAGGTGATGATAAGGTTAAGCAAGCCAAGCTACAAACTCACACAATCAAGTTTGAAAGCTTAAAGATGAAATAAGAGGAAAATATTATTGACTATCTACTTTAGGTGGTTGAATTGTAAGTGCTATCAAAGGACTTGGTGAAGAATTGAAAGAACTAGTAATTTTAGAGAAGGTACTTAGATCCCTTTCCTAAAGGTATGATGCAAAAGTTTCTACTATTGAAGAAGCTAGAGATTTGAACAAATTTATGGTGGATGAACTATTTGGACTTCTCACTACTTATGAAATGAGAAATATATGTAAAGATACATCAAAGAAATAAGCTTCCTTCAAGGCATCCAAGAAAGAGAGAAATGAAGAATGTAATCCAAGTAATGTGTTTGATGACGAGGAAGTCAAAATTGTGAGGAAATTGAAAAAATGTTCTAGAAAATATAAAGGTAAGTTACCTTTAAAATACTTCAATTGTGTTAAAGTTGATCACTATGCTTCTAAGTGTCCTTTTGGAAAAAATCAAAGTAGTTATAAATACAAAAAAAAGAAACTTCACAAGAATAAGAACCACTATTGAAAAGAGGATAATATCTCATCCAAGGAATATGATCAATGCACTTTTCAAGAAGAAAGGGAATAAGTTCTATTCATGGAAATGGAAGTATTGGGAGATGAAGACCACCTTGTAGAAGATGGAGAAGATATGCAAGATCTTGATGAAGAAGAATGTGAAGTATATTTAGAGGGAGAACTCATCTCCGCATTGAGTGATTTGAAAGTAGAAAGGAAATAGAATAAAAAATTAAAGTGGAATCTTGAAGAATCTAAAAAAAATGGTTATTGATTTGAAAGTTAAAGTAGAAGAGGAAAAGAGAATTGAAAGAGTTATAAGAGAATAGTTGAAAGAAAAGGCATATGTCTATCATAAACTTGAAGCTAAATTTGTGTACTTAAGAAATGAATTAGAGAAAGCTAATGCTCAATTGAGCAAAAGTCTATTTTTAAAAGTTCAAAAAGCTTGATGAGATGATCAATAGTCAAAGAGAATTTGTTGATAAGTCTTGTTTGGGATATAATGATGAAATGAATTTAAAATCCCCTAAAATACAAGTATGGAGAGATCTAAATCAACTATACAAGCAACTAAGAAGAATGAAGATGGCTTTACCAAAGTCAACAATCAAAAAAGAAGATTTAGAGGTCTGACTCCTACAAGAAAATCATTCATAACCAAGTTCAATTACTCTTTCTCTAGTTATCATTTCTTGTGTAATCAATATGGTCATAATGTTGTTGATTGTAGAATCAATTACATAAGAAATAACTTTGTGAGCAAAAATCCATTTGCATCTTTAGTTGATTTCAGTGTCATATGTTACAAGTGTAACAATTTTGGGCACAAGGATTTTTTTTGTAGAAGTGGCTTTGTAGAGCCTCTTAGACAAGAAAAGAAAGAAGATATGGGTATTTATATTAGTTAGAAGGAAGAACCTAATATGGAATGAAAAATGAAGAAAGAAAATTAGAAGACTAAAAATTAATGATTGCTCAACTTGAATTTCATGCTCAAGAAAATCCATGGTTTATTGATAGTGGGTGCTCTATTCACATGACTGGAGAAAATTAAATTCATCAACTTGATAAAGTGGAATGGTGGTTCAATTAAATTTGGTGATAATACTACTACAAGAATCTATAGAAAAGGAACTTTAAGCATTGATGGAAGATCTAGGATAAATGATGTTCTATATGTTGAAGTACTAAAGCATACTATTCTATGTGTAAGTTATATTTTTCATAAAGACCACAGTCTCACATTCCATGCTTAGGGATGTGAAATTAAAAAGGTTGGAAATCTTGTTGCATAAGCAAGTAGGACTAAAGGTAACTTGTATAATCTCACTTAAGTCAAAGGAAGAAGTTGTCTTTTGGGATAGTTAGATGAGAATTGGTTATGGCATAAAAGGATGCGTTATATCAATTTTGATAATCTTATGAAGATTATCTCCAAGCATGCTATGAGAGATATGCCAAAAATTGCTAAGCCTGCAAGCACATTTTATAAGGAATGTCAACTAGGAAAACAAATAAAAGTAAGCTTCAAGACAAAGGAGTATTCTACTATAGAGCCATTGGATTTGATTCATATAGACTTATGTGGACCTACAAAGATAAAATCCTTACAAGTTGAAAGGTATTTTATGTTACTCATTGATGATTTTACTAGAATGACTTGGGTTGCTTTCTAAAAGAAAAATATGAAGCATTTAATAGACTTAATATTTTTAAGTCTATGGTTGAAAATGAAATTAGGGTCAAATATCAAATTCCTATAGTTTGATAGAGGTGGTGAGTTTACCTCTAATGAGTTTGAATAATTTTATGAAGAAAATGGAATTAGAAGACAATACTTAGTTACAAGAACTCAACAAAATCGAGTGGTTAAAAGAAAGAATAGAACATTTCAGAAGATAGAAAAGAAAATTCTAAATGAAGGTAAGACTGGAGAGAGGTAGTTCATACTGATGTATATATCCTTAACAAAGGACAAATAAAATTAAAAAATTACAAGACAACATAAGGGTTATGGAAAGGTAGACTTACATCTGTCAAGAATTTTAGAATATTTGGAAGTATATGCTACATCAGAAGGGATGAAAAAAATATGGGAAAGGTTGAGTCAAGATCTAATGAATGTATCTTTCTTGGTTATTCAACAAGAAGCAAATAATACAGATGCTACAATAATAGATTACACAAGATAGTTGAAATTGCAAATGTGAGAGTTAATGAGAATCTACATAATTTTCCATTAGTTAAAATAGGTCAGTATTTGAATAGTTAGCCCATATAGAAGAAGAAGATGGAAGTACAAAAGAATAAAATTAAGGTATAAAAGAAGATGGAAGTACAAAAGAAGAAAATGAAGGTATCGGAGAAGAAGAAGATGAAGTTAGAGAAGAATTTTTAGAAAGAAGAAATGCAAGAGCACCAACTAGATATGTTCAGAGAGATCATTCTAAAAATTAGATTCTTAAAGACAAGGATGAGGGTGTTCTAACTAGGATAAGCTTAACAAGAATGAATGAACAAGTAAAATTTTCTTTGTTATCTAAGGTTGAGCCTAATTTTTTGTAGAGCCTAGCAAGGATGATAATTGGATTAGTGTAATGGAAGAATAATTTTTTGAAATAAATTGAAAAGAATGAGACTTGGGAGCTTGCTCCAAGACCTAAGGATAAGAATGTAATTGGCACTAAGTGAGAATTCATAAAAAAATTGAATAAACATGGAAAGGTGATGAGAAACAAGGAAAGACTAATCTGCAAAGGATATGTTGAGGTAGAAGGTATTAATTTTGAAGAAACTTTTTCTCTTGTGGCTAGATTAGAAGCAATTAGGATGTTCTTGGCATATTCAGTCAATAAGAACTTCAAAGTATATTAGACGGATGCCAATTCAACACTCCTTAATGGAAATCTTGAGGAACAAGTGTATATTGAGCAACCTCAAGGGTTACAATTGTCTAAGAATGAGGATTTTGTTTTCAAGCTGAAAAAGGCACTATATGGTCTCAAGTAGGCTCTGGAGCCTAGTATTATAGGTTGGACAAATATTTGCAATAGAAAGGATTCAAAAGAGGAATTTTAAATAGCAACATCTATATCCAAATAGAAGGTGAGCATCAATTGATTGTTGTTGTCTATGTTGATGACATTAATTTTTGTGGTAGTAATGACAAGATGTGCAAGGGGTTTGCATAAGAAATGCAAAAAGAATTGAGGTGTCTATGCTTGGTGAATTGCCATTTTTTCTTTGTTTGCAAATCACTTGAAGTCAGATAATGGGATTTTCATATCACAAACCAAATATGTCAAGGAGATGTTAAAGAAGTTCAAGATTGAAGACTACAAACTAGTTAGTACACCAATGGTGACTGGATGTAAGCTAAGAAAGGATGATAAGTCACTTGAAGTAGATCAAAATTTATATAGATCAATGATTGGAAGCTTGTTGTATTTGATTGCATCTAGATTTGACATTATGCAAGCAGTGTGCATTGTAGTAAGATTTCAAGTAGCACCTAAAGAAACACATGTAAAGGAAATAAAGATAAATTTTAGATATTTTAAAAGTATTGTTAACTATAGTCTATGGTATCTCAAAGGTAAAGATTTTACTTTAGAAGCATACATAGATGTTGATTGGGTAGGAAGTGTTGATTATAGAAAGAGTACTAGTGGTGGAGCATTCTTTCTTGTAGACAAAATTGTGTCATGGATAAGCAAGAAAAAAGATTCAATATATTTGTATATAGTAGAAGCATAATACATTGCTACAATATCATATTGTACTCAAGTACTTTAGATGAAGCAAAATTTGAAGGACATAAAGGTTGAGGACAATGAACTTGTTTCTATTTTATGTGATAATACAAGTGCAATTAATATTTCAAAGAGTTTAGTGATGCATTCTAGGAAAAATAATATCTCAATCAAATATCATTTTTTAAGAGAAAGGGTTGTAGATCAGGAAGTAAAGTTAGAATATGTGGCTACTAAAGGTCAGAATATAGATATATTTACAAAATCCATTCCCAAGGATACATTTGAGAAACTTAGACAAAAGCTAGGATTGACAACTCCTTCCTTTTAGTGAAGACCTAAATGAAGAACATATCCAAGGGGAGTACTTCTTTACTCTATCCCTAGATTATTTCCCTTAGTCAGAGTGATACTGAGAGATATACATGACAAAGTTATAATTGTTGGTTCATAAAGGTAGAAGAAAAAATGGGGAGTATAATAGAATGAGTCTTCCTGTATACCTTTTCCATTGATGTCAAAGGGGGAGAGTTGAGAGTTAGAGAAATTAGAGAAGGGGGGGTACAAAAAAAATAGAACTGTTACACAAAATAAAATTACACAAAGGGGGAGAGCATCAAACATTCTATTTTTTTCAATTTGTGTTATGTGTTGCCATCAATGAAAAGGGGGAGACTATTGGACATATGCTTTTCATCATTAATGCCAATGATTATATATTAATGTTAAGTACTGATGTCAAGATCTTTAAGATGGAGGTCATTGCAATGTTGTAAATAATATCAATATTGTTTGAAGTGTTGTAAAATTGTCATTATTGTCAATATGTGTTTTTTTGCTCTAGACACAAAGATTGTCTACTTCAGTTATATTTGGTTTCTTTGATATGTTCATGGCTAAAATTAGTTATGATTGTTGTGATCTATGTTAGATATCTTTGGCTAGTTTGAATTACATGCTTCTATTAGGGTTTATGCAATTAGTAGGGTTTTAGCCCTAATTCCCTTAAAAAACCTAAGAATTTTCTTGGTTGAATATTGTATGCTCTATTTCACTGTTGATTGGATATCATAGGTTCTAGGTTGCTTAAGTTATGACTTAAGCCCTTTAAGTATCATTGTTCACTGGCCCTGCTTGCGGTCTGATTTGGTTACCGCATGTGTAAGTATCAAATTTTTCTGGGCGGTCCCACTTAATCCCTATTAGAACCACTTGTAGTCATTTGGTTGAGTCATTCTAGTTTTCTACTTCGTAGAGATTTTTGTTTCCAAAGTATTGTTTCTGAGAGTATGCAAAGTGTTGACACATGTATAGGATGAAAGGAAGGAGGGTTGTGTGGTAGGGGCATATGTCATATGCTCACTTGTTAAAAATGGTAAAGTTGGGTCTCATTTTTGTTTGTGCAAAGCTATGAAATATTGACACATGTCTAGGATGACATTTGTGTAGATAAATTCTTAATGATAAACCAATAGCTTATGTACGTCTACAAAGATGAGAGAGAAGGTCTTGCAAAATTGTAAGATGTTGACACATGTTTAATACTTTTCAACGGTTGCATTCTATTGGTCAAGAATATTTAAAAGGACATGTGCATTTATTCAAATTCAGTTATCAAATATCTATTGTGCACTCAAGTCCCTAAAAACAAAGATCTACTATCTAGATTTAGACTCTCTAAATGGCTAGTTCTTGGTTCAAATTTTGAATTGTGTAGGCCAACATGGTAGAAATATAAAATAATTTTTACTGGATGAACTCCTTACCACCAAAAATCCTAAGAATTGATCCAATCCGATATATAAAGCTTGTCTATCATTTTAGATCGATATTTATGCAAGTGGTTTCAGATTTTTGAAATGGTGGATGTGAGGGATGTGTTGAATAGTACAAAATTGTGACTGCACATTGGTGGGCGATCTATATAAGATTTTCATGTCTTATCTTTCAAGGAAGAGCTAGCTTATGTGAAGGAGAGAAGAGTGTGCATGTAGAAAAATCCAAATGAAAAAGAGGATTTATGCAAATTCATTCTGAGAGCATTTTTGATAGAGAATTATCTGTAAATTATGTCATAATCATTTGTGTATTATGAGGTTGGAGCCTCTTTTTTTCTGGTTAGGTGTTCAAATTGGGAGATTGAAGTCTCCTTTATGTTGGTGCCAAATAATTTGTTTTGGGGATTGGTGTTTCTGATGGGTTGGTGCCTACAAAAGCATTGTAAGATCTCATTATTCTTGTGAGGCTAGATTTGGGCAGTAGATTCAAGCAAATTTTCTGATTGTGGTTTTTTCCTCTAATGTTTCCACATAAATATGGTGTTACCTTATGAGATTATGTTCATTTCTTACATTGTTGCATTTAATGTTCTTAATGATGCTTTGATAATAATTGGTAATTGGTTCAATATATTTGTGTGTTCAACACAAATTTCGTCACTTATAGAATATAGCTATGAATTTGGAGGTTAGAAAAGATATCCTCAATAGATTTAACCATTTAAAAATGCTCATTACTAATAGTCCTATGACTTAGGAATTAAAAATTGACTAAATAAAGGAAAAATACCCACATAAATCCAATTTAAACTCTAAAAAAATTAAAAAATAAACACAAATAACCACTCCCTTCACCTTAGGACTCACTCAATTAAATAAAACAACATTAATTTCATAAAAATATACATCACTTACAAAATAATTTCAGATCACAATACACTACATCCACGCCACACTTGACCTTGGTCCATCCAATGAACTAAGGTTATCTTCATGGGTTAAACATAATTAGGGTTTCCCAAGAGACCTCTAAATTTTTCCATTGGCTAGGGAATCACCTACACACTTGATTAAACCCATTAAAATGTTCATAAAATAGCTGAAGCAACTTGAAATAAAATCAACATAACATATTTTAACACTAATTAAGAAAACATTTAATTTAAATCTACTCATCAAATTAATAGAATTTCACTTTTCATATCATGCATCCATCATTCTAATCCATCTAGAGTAGGTATTACCATTACTATATCTATAACCAAATAAGTAACATTTCCTTAACAAATAATCATACAAGTAACATGGCTTAAACATCTACTTACATGCATAAATTTTCAAATAATAGAATGACCTAGATACCTCTTGTTAGAATCAAATAACATACCAAATTCTATTAGTATCTTCATTACCACATGTAATTAACCTATTAATTTACCTTGACCTTCATTTGATTAATTCATCTACTAACAAGAATCCCACCAAAATAATAATTCTAGTCAATTTTTTTTTGGACCTTACATAAAATCTTGTTAATTTATATTTATTTCTATTATTATTAAGTTGGGGTTTGGTTAAGTCCACTTAAGTATCAAATTTTAGATTTAAATTTATGAGATAATTTTGGAGGCTTTTTAATGTTATTTTTCTCATTATTTGTATAAAATTAAACCCCTAAATTGAGAACTTATGAGATGGGTCCATGTTTGAAGTGTTTACTATGTATTTTAAGAGAATAAAGAGCCTTGAAAAGTGTCTTGATAAATCAGTGACAAGATTGGACTTATGTTTGAATTTTTGGCAAATTGAAATCATTCCCTAGGTTCAATAAACTTAGAAAATTATTCTATAGTTAAATTGTTCTTGAAGTTATGCTACTAGGGTTGGTTGCCATTTTTGGTTTTAAGCTTTGCTTGGAGAAAGAGGGAAAAAAAAGGAAGATCTTCAGAGTGTGGGAGAAAATTAGAGTTTTGAAGAGTTTTTGGCATCAAGGGCTTCCTAACATTTTTTAAACCACTTGAGGTAGGATTTTAAGTCTTTATGGAGTGTGTATTGTTGATATTTGTTATCATAATGTTTATAATATATTACTATTTTTTATATGGGTTAAATTTATGTTGAATACATTTTCTCTATGTTAAGTGTTGTCTATGAAATTGTTACTCATTATGGATGCTTTATGTTTATGTTTGGGTATGGATCTCCCAACTTGAATTAAGAGCCACTCACATAATAGGGTTGAGAGAGGTGTGGAACCTCTCTTGGGGAAAACATACTCAATGTATATTAATTTTGAGGTATGAGTGCCTTTGCATATTTATGTGACTTGTGATCTTGGTGATATAAAGAGTATTCAAGTTGGGGTTGTCATAATTTCAAGATATTGAATATCTTTGTTTTTAATGTGTTAAATATTGGGATGTGAAAAAATATATTGTAAAAAATTATCAATGGTGTTATGGAAGGTGTGAAATAAAGATGGAGTAATATTTTGTTTTGGATGCATGTGAGTACTTATGAAAGAAAATATTTAATATTGTTTTATATTTTTTAAAGAGGCTAGTGAGTCCCCTTGAATATCCCTATGCTATAAATCTTGAGGATATTCATAATTTTTGTGTTAATCTTTTAATATTTAAATATTTGAGTGTTGGTATATCCCTTACTGTATACAAAACCTAGTTTCTTGAGGCCTCCTAACTCAAGGGTGGGTTTGTGAGAGATCCCTACGATTGAGAGGTGAGAATACATTCATTGGTTTAGATGTGAAGCTTTATTTTTGCGGATTTATGAATATGTAAAAGATGATTGTTTTTATTTATTAAGGCCTTGTAAGGGTTTTCAAACCCTCTATTGAAGCCCAATAGAGTTTCCTAAAATCCTTATTGGGAGGACATGCAAATTTTATTCTAATTTTGCATTAACACTAAACACTCAAAATCTAATTTATGAAAAGAAAGCTAGTATATGATGAATAAACATTTTACTATTGTTGTCACATTTAATTTTATGAGTTAAGAAAATTAAAATTTAAGCAAAGTAAAAGTAAATAGGTTTGAATATATTTATGTATTTATAAGATAATAATTTTAAATAATTAATTTAAATCAATGTGTACTATTTTTATAAATTTTTTTTTTTTTAAATTCTATATATTTTTGTGTTATATGTATTTTTAATCGATAATTATAAAAATATTTTAAATATTAGCTCTTAGTCTTGTATATGTCATTTTCTATGATTAAATCTAGTGGACTATTTAAATACAATTTTCTAAAAGTCTATCATGTAGATTTATACTTTTGTTGTTTTGTGAAAATATTCTTCATCTTGTGGATATTTTATTCTTCTTTTTTGTCATATTATAAGTTAGAAAAATATTATGTTTTGAACATGTTAAAACTATTTTGTTGTAGGTTATAAATGTACAATTACTATATCATTTTACATCACGAGACCATCTTCTTTAGGTTTGTTGGAAAGATTTTGGGAATTCCAATTTTATTTTATGTATGTACAATAAAAATATATAAAATAAATGTTAAAAATTTATTTCATTTTCAAATAAAAAAATTACAAGAAAATTCATTCTCATATTAGGATTTTAGGTTGATAGATATATTTTGATATATATCTTGATGTATTCAATTAATTTACATTAGATAAAAAAAATATGGGAATAAGGCCTTGTAAAACTCCAATATAACTTTGTAAAATTCTCATTGGAAGGATGTGCATTTTTTTTTCTAATTGTTTATTGGCATTTTAAATCTTGTTAAGAAAAACCTAATATATGATGAATAAATATTTTATTATTGCTATCACATTTAATTCTAGGAGTTAAAAAAATAATATAAGCATATGAGATGGGAATAAGTTTGAATAAGTTTATGAATTTATAAGATAATTATTCAAAAAATTTATTTAAATAAATGCGTATTATTATTAAAAATTAATAAAAAAATAAAATACTATACATTTTTTCACTTTTTCTCACTTAACTAATTTGTTGTTTTGATTTAATGGACAACATTATTTTAGCTATAAATTCTATTTGACTTCTATATTAGGCTAATTTTTAGATTTGTTTTTCATAACTAAGGATTAGAAAACCCTTTAAATATGAGATATTAATATGTGTATATTATTTTCTATGATAAATCTAGTAGGCTATCCTATGAGTTTTATGAAAATATTTCCAAGTTTTGTATGTTTTTTACATATTAAACAAATATTATGTTTTGAGCAAGTTATAACTATTTTATTATAGGCTATAATTTTACAATTACCATCTCATTTTACATATGAGACCAATTTATCTACACTATTAGAAATCTCTCGAATATTGCATTTTTATTTTATGTATATATGATAAAATAAATACAAATTAGTATTAAAATAATTAATTTTATTTTCAAGTACAAAAAATACAAGAAAACTCATTCTTGAATATCAAAGTTTTGGATTGATAGAGATATTTTGATATATATCTTAATTTATTCAATCAATTTTCCTTAGATAACAAAAATATCAAATTCAAATTTCTAAAGATTTTTGAGGGTTTTTTCTGATGGGTATGTCAGGTGGGGGCCCCAATGGGCTCCCCCATCCAAAAATGTTGTCCTCAAAGTTGGTATTATTTATGGGAATGCTGTGTCTTCTTCTATTGTGGTTGTTGACCGTACCCCCGGAAAGACCCCCATGTCTCCGACTTATGGCTTGGATTCCTTCTTCTCAGAGGAAGATCTCATCTCCTATGTGGATAAATTGGTTGGTGGTAGCTCACTTAGTATGGCTAAGTTGAATGTTGTGAATGTCTCTTGCTTAGTGGATGGTTTGGAAGTGGAGGTTCCAATGGAACTTATGAATGAAGCGATTGCAGATCTCAAGCTCTCTTTGGTTGGCAAGTTTCTTGCGTTCCACTCGAATATTGACTAGGTAAGAAAGTGGGCTGACTCTGTTTAGAAGTTAAAAGGAAGTGTTAGCATAAGTAATATGGCTAAGGGTCTCTTCCTTTTTTGATACAAGAGGATTTGATTAAGGTGCTTACGAGGGGTCCTTGGGAATTTGATAATGGGTTTAAGAATTTTACGTCGCTTTGTAAATGGAAGCTAGGATTTGACCCTTATGCGGATCTAGGTACAATTGCTCCTACTTGGATTTGTCATTCAGGGCTCCCTTTAGAATTCTAGAATTATGGTATATTTCAAGGAATTGCAAATTATTTTGGTAATTTGTAGGCCATGGATAAAGTTACACAATAGAAGTCCTGTTTGGTGTTTGCGAGGATTTGTGTTAATATGGCAGTGAATTTTGTCCTTCCTACTTCGATTGCCTTGAAGTCAAAATATGGGAAATGGATTCAAACTATTGAATATGAAAATACCAAAGCATATTGTCAAGTTTGTAGGAATTTTGGTCATAGGCGTCAGAGCCTAAAGATAAAATTATTTCTTTGAATGACTCTCAGAATCTCCAAGAAAGTATTAATCTTGATGGCTTGTTATAAAAACAATAGATTTCAGAAGGACAGGAGATAATTTCTAATGTTGTTAATGGAGGGGTTGGTGCAGTTGATGTTATTTTGAAGATATAAATCAAAAATTCCAAGAGGAGTCCCAGGGAGTGAATGAAAATGTTATAGATGAATGTGGTCAATGCAATGACAAGGAACCTAAAGTGGACAATCTTCAAGATTTTGAAACAAGGAAAAAGCCTAAAAGGAAAAATAATCACCACACTAATGATAAATCAAAGATTCTTGAGGAAGGAAATCTATTCTTAGATGGGCCCAGGAGAAGAATCCTTCTCTCTTGTTTCCACTCCATGGAAGAAGATTGAAGGTGGAGTTAACTTGTTATCTGCAAAATAGAATGAAGGTAAAAATATGGAGTCTATGACCCTATTGGGGTTTAACTCTTCTCCTAATGAAAATGTGGTAGATGAAGATTGGATTCCAATTAATAGTAAATCCAAAAGGAAGAAGAAACCTAATGCTAGGGGAGAAAAAAGCTGGTAGACCTTCACAGAGGGATACTAGGAATAAAGATACTGTCAGAGATGTTGCTTCTAGGAGATAAAAGACCCTTGCTGCTCTCTTGGGGCCTAAGAGTAAGAAGTAAGGGGGAAAAGTCTCCTCCTAATGATAACACCAAGGTGGTGCTATTATTTGTTTTAAGTTTTTGGCACGAAGATGATCTCCTAGAGTATTAGGGGTCTAAATAGTCCCTATAAACAACATCTGCTAAAGACTTTCTTGGAAAATTATAAAGTTGACATTTTTCTAATCCAAGAAACTAAAATGAAGGAGGAAAATTTTGCTAAGATTTTCAAGAATATTTGGCCTTGTGCTAATTATGTTGTTAGTGATGCTAAGGGGTATTGCTACCTTATGGAATCTGTCCAAATTTAAGGGGTCTAAAGGTTTTTTCTATAGAAATAGTTTGATGGTTTCTATGGAAGATTTGATTGCTTCCAAAAAATAGAACTTGATTAATATTTATGCTCCTAACTCTAGACTTAACAAATTTTCCTTGTGGGATACCTTGGAAAATCAAATTAGTAGTTTCCATAGGGATTTTTGGATGCGTGGTGGGGATTTTAATTCTTTGTTGTTTCCATCTAAAAAGCTCAAAAGTCTTGAGGTTTTTTTTGAAAATATGATGGATCTTGATAGATTCTTATCTTTTGTTGGTCTCATAGATGTTTATTTACAAGGCTCCATGTTTAGTTGGTCAAACAGGAGGCAGGGTAATCACCTTATTCAAGTTAAGCTTGATCACTTTCTAATTTCCTTTAATTGGAATATTTTACCTAATATCACTTTATCTACTCTTTTTAGAACTGGTTTGGATCATAATGCTCTTTTTATTTTTTGGGAAGATAATACTATTAAGAGTTTGTTTCCTTTCAGATATGAAATTATGTGGACTCATCATCCTAATTTTAAAGAACTTGTTGCGAATTGGTGGAGTGAATCCAGTTTTGGAACCCCTATGTATTGTTTGGCTACTAAATTAAAAAGGGTTAAAGAAAAGATCAAAGGCTGGAATAAGTTCTCTTTTGGTAATATTTTTTTGACTATGAAGACCATTGGGGATAATATTAAAGAGGTTCATAAGAAGATGGAGGAAGGTGATGTTAATGAGGCCATATGTGATAAGGAAAGGGATCTTAAGGTTCAATGGTTTAAATTTACCAAGGAGGAGGAAATTTTATGGAAACAAAAATCTCAAATTCAATGGCTAATTGAAGGAGATAGAAATATTAAGTTTTTCCAGTAGTCCACCATGAAGCACAAAAGAAAAAAATGATAAGATGTTTAGTTAAAGAAGATGATACTAATCTTCATAGTGAGAATGAAATTACTAATGAGGCTATCTCCTTTTTTGATTTTTAGAAGGATTCTGATTCTTGCTCAATGGAGTTTAAGGACCTTCTTCAAGTGATTCCCCATGTGATTATTGATCAAGATCTTAAAGAGCTGTCCAAACCCGTTTCTCTCTAGGAAGTTAAATATATTGTGTTCTCCTTTGGTGCTTTTAAGGCCCTGGGGCTAGACAGTTTCCTCCCTACTTTCTTTCAAGATTTTTGGGATGTTGTCTCCTTAGATCTTTTAAATGTTGCTCAAGACTTCTTTTATTATAGTAGAATTCTAAACCAAATTAATTCAAATTTTATTTCTCTTATTCCTAAGAAGTAAGATGTTACTTCAATGCAAGATTTTAGACCAATAAGTTTATGTAACATGACTTATAAAATATTTTCTAAGATTATAGTCAATAGATTGAAAGTTGTTCTTAATAAAATGATAGTAGATAATAAAAAATGTTTTGTTAAAGGGAGAAACATTTTGGATTTTTCTATTTCAACTCACAAGGTTTTTCATTCAATGGAGCTCAGTAAGAAACCGGGGATGGCTTTGAAGTTGGATATCTTATGATGTGATGGAAAATCCTTTGATTCCTCAAAGTGAATTTCATTGGAAACAGGTTTGGATAAAAAATTTGATCCCCAAACTAAACTATTTTTGGTGGGCTACTATTCATGGAAACATTCTTAGTACTGATAACCTAAACAAAAGGGGTTTTCAATTCGTTAATAAGTGTTGTATTTTTCAAGAAAACTTGGAGAGTGTAGTGCATTTATTTTTCCATTGTTCCTATTCCAAAGAGGTTTGGTCCTACTTTCTTCCTATGCTGATGACTGATTGGGTCTTTCCTTCCTCAATTAAGCAATTTGTTGAAAGTTGGCAAGGTCGTCCTTATTCTCATAATATTATAGTGGATATTTTAAGACAAGTTCCTCCTTTCATTACGCTGGGGTTATGGAAGGAGAGAAATAACATGATCTTTAGAGAGTCTACAAGAAGCAGTGAATAATTATTCATGGCTATAAAATACCAGATATAGGAAAACATCAATGAGAGAGTTTATGCCTCAAAACATATGCCTTCTTATAAAAATATCAAAATTAAACTACTATGGGGGCTTAAACAAGATCTAACTAAAGTCAATTGGGTCAAATATCTCACTAGAAAAAAAACACGATTTGGTCTCCATCTGAGGTTAGTTGGGTTAAATGTAATTTTTATGGATGCTCAAAGGGTAATCCTAGTTTAGTTGGAGTAGGGGGTATTATAAGAAACCATCAAGGAAAATTATTAGAAAGTTATGGAAAAAATAATGGATCCTGTTCTAATAATGCTATCCAAGCCATGGTTGTTTGGGGTGGGTTAAAAAGAATGAAGGATCTTGGTTTCACTAAAGTTATCATAGAAGGGGATTCAAAATTAATAAATGATAATTTGAAATGGGAAGTAGATGTTCCATGGGAGATCAACATGTGATGGATGATATCAAATGAATTTTAAGGACCTTCTTTCAGTATAAAGTATAGCATTTGTATAGAGAAGGGAATCGTACTGCTTACACAACTGCCAATGAAGCACTAAAGCATCAAAATTGGGTGTATTGGGAGTCTTCCTCTATGCCGTGTCATATCAAATAAATAATTATTAAAGAGAAATATGAGTCATCATTTAACCTTCTGTTAGGTGAAAATGGGAGATTTGTAGATTAAAGGAGATATTAGAATGGATGTTAATATGATGTTTAATCAAGGAAAATTAAAAGGAGATCGCATTGTGGAGATGATGAATAATTGAGTTGATATTATTAATGATGATGTCATTAATGAATGCATTATTATTAAGGGTTCTTTGTATAAAAATGCTAGCTTACATTGTGATTTGATAGTCTTTTCTTGTGTCTGTCATATCCCATGTGTTTTATGTCCTTGCTAGCTATTTTTTCAAGGAGGGGCTTGGAAACTATGATATAATTATTAGCAAAGATGTTACAAATAATCATAACTTGAAAACTCTCTAGATTGTTCTCTGCTTTATTATTGTTTGGAAACTATTATTTTGCATTTTGTTGAGAAAAGTTTCATTTTATCTATGTTGTTCAACATTTATAGAGCTCTCTATACCACTGTTAAGGTGTCAGGTTTATTTTTGAATAAATGTTTAGGGAGAAATAAGGGTAATAGTATCTTGCATTCTATGAATATGGGTGGTCCTTGGAAGAGAACGAAGTTGGTGAATTGTGGAAGTTTGAAACAAAATGTGGAGCTATGGGATTGTTTTTGTAAAAGTTGGGTTGACATCCTTCTTCCAAACTATGAGGGGCTATAATGACACTTTGACCTCTAAATTCATCAACTAATGATAGGGAGGTGAAGTGTCTATTGACATGATTAACTTTGTTGTTATGCCTCAACTGATTGCAGAGGCAACGAGGCTAGCCAATGAGGGGATGAAGATAGTTAAGAAGAGCAACAAAGAATACTAGAGATTTATGGATAATTTCTTTAAAAAAGAGGAGAAGCTCAATAGATTATAGAATGGGTATACTCATCCCGACCTTCCTTCGTTGTATGCTGTGGTAAGCCTCTATGTTATGTGTTATTTTATGCTCAAGGGTCACTATATGAATGTGCATGATTATCATTTCCCTATTCTCAATCATATCAGGTACAATGATAAATCAATATTCCTTTCTATCTTTTCTCATCCCTTCAACAAAGCATTGAAAAAGGCATGTCCCCTCCCTTGTATCAAGGCCTCATAATGGCTTTGTATAAATATGTGCTCTTGAACAATTTACATGGAAATCCTCCTACATTAGGCTATGTTATCCCTCCCAAGAACACTACTTTGAACAATGCTAACCCTCCTTGTGGCCAAATATCTCAAAAGTACGTTATCAAGATTGAGTTTATTGATTGCAATCCCTCATCTTCTGTTAAGGAACATGCTTCCAAAATAAAAAAAGCTGCCTCTAAAAATAAGAACCCTAAGCCTAAACTTGCCAAGCCTTCAATGAAAGTGGAATTGCTGAAGCTACCCCTAAAAGGAGGAAACATCTCCCCTTAATGCTGGAACCTCCTAAAAGCAAAAAGATGGTGCAAAAAATCCCTAAAAATGAAAATATCATTACCATCACAAATAATAATGATGGTGAACAAAAGGTTGTGAATGATGAGGGTTTATGTGCTTCTAATAAAGGAGGGTGAAGGTCTGCTCACCTGGCTAAAGTTGCTTCTATGGAGAAGGGGGATAAGGACAAAGGGAAACAATTGCTCTTGAAAAGGAGGAGGTGGCGCTCTCTTTAAATGAGGAGTTTGAAGTGATGAATGACGATGAAAGTGAAGGGAGTAAAATTGAGGATTATAGTGATCAAGAGGGGGATGAAGAAGAAACAGAGGAGGAGGAAAATATGATGGAAGAGGAGTATGTGGATGGTGATGAAGTTATTGAAGTTGGTTGTGTGGCGGGTCAAGAAGAGATTGAAAAGGACTTCTCTATTAATTTGATGGATGATATAAAGAATGATACTAATTGTGAATTGAAAAATCAAATAAATATTTTGCAAGTTAATATGGAAGAGATGGAAAGTGCTATTTACACTCTGATGAAGGTCACATATGGCTTCATGAAACATGTTGCTGTTGGCACTGTTTCAGGGCAGATAAAGATAAGGAAACAATTTAAGAGGCAAGGGAAGCTGATGGAAGATAAAGATGATGCTAATATTGGGGACATTAGTTGGAAGAAGTTTATCTCTGATCTAGGAGATAATTGGGAGCTGATTGCTACTACTAAAAAATGATGTTGTCTAGTTCTATGGCTTTTTGGATTTTTTTTGGTTGGCTACTGTTTTAAATAGTATTATCAAGACTTATAATTATGTTGTTAATACTATATGGACTTATCTTTATGGCCTGCAGCTTGGTTATAGTATTGTTTTTTATTTATGTTTTTGATGATGATAAGAGGCCTGTGTGCCTTGATGGTAATCTTACTTTTGGATTGTGTGCCTATTTATGATCCTATATGGTTAGCTAGTGCTATTAATGTTTAGGTGTTTTGTTGTTTGGCTATTTGTTGTTTTTCCAATCTATTTCTCTGGGTTATTTTTGCTCTGTTCTTAGCTACTGTACAAAATTAGGGCCCTTCCCTACTTATCTAATCAAAAAAAAAATCAAAGTAAAATCTTAAACCTTATTTAGTTTCAATATATATATATTTAATCAAAAGTGGTAGACCACTATAATATTATTAATATAATAATAAGAAAATACAAAATCCTAGTTCAGGGGGCATACAGGCAGGAAAGAACCAAGAAGAAAACCTTTGGTTATGGCCCCAAAAAGATATGGATCGTACAAATAATCCAATAAAAAATATAGTTTTTACAAATGATCCTAATGAGATTTCATTCAAATCCTGACAACCTGTTTCATGAGATTACAAAATTTAGATGCTAATCCTAATCTAAATAACCTAGCTAAAACTATTAAACTAAAATTCACTGTTTACATGGCTAACTATAACAATAAACCCAGATTTCGTTATCACAAGACCCAATTAACAAAAAATAGGTTGAGCCCTTGTAGATTTTAGCAACAATGATCTTCGAAACTTGGATTCACACATACAATAATCATTAGTCAAAATATCAAAAATTTCCCTGACAACACTAACAATCATTCTTCCATTTGGTCGCCACCTTGAACAAAATTTTCATCTTGAACCTCTGGTATACCCTGCAAACCCATGTCGTTAGCAAAGAAATCATAACCCACCATCGTTTCTTTATCTTCTTTCACCTCGTGCAGTAGTGAGCCTTGGCACAATAACCTTGTTGTCCCCGAATGGTAGAAATTGCAACATTATGATCTTCCATTTCATCCATTTTCCTTTCAGCTGGCATCATCAATGCAATTTCAATGGGAAATACTCTTATTGGTGGATTTCTGGGTGGGTGAGGTGCATGCTCGCGCATGAATGATAGTGAATAGTATTTATCTTTAATGTAGAAAGCCATGGTGGCACATATCCTTTTATTATTCTTCCTTAAGACCTTCAGAATAACACTATCATTCTTTAATTGTAGGGCTAGCCTTACTGCTTCATAAATTTCATCATAACCTTGGCAATATTTTAAGTAATCCCTTGGAAATAAGCCCCCAACAAACCCATCCCTTGTAAAAAAGTTATAACCTTGCACTACGCACAACAAAGCATCCTTATCCAAAAGTTGGGGTTTTGAAAATTTTATGACGATTGCTTCTAATTCAGCCAAGGATTGAAAAAGATCCATTGCATTTGATAAAAAGATCGACAGTACTTGAGAAGGGAAGAGAAAACACTTGGCTCTAGGGCACGTAACTTCCACACCCAATATTGCTCTGATTGCTTCCTCCACTCTAGGGCATTCTACTTTAAAAATTTGCACCAGATCACCATGCGAAAGATGGTCTTCGAAAGGCTGTTCCCATTGCCTAATTGGGAAATTCACTCTCAGGTTCCATGGTTGAGTCATCATCTTGGCTAACCTTAACACCCCCAGTCGCTATTTTATAACACTCTTCTAATGCTACCTGTGTTGCCTCAAATGCTTTGTGAAACTAGTAACTTGACCTCTTTTTAAAGCCAGGTAAATACATTGAAGGCAATGAATCGATTGGGGATCGACAAGACCACCTCTTCTCCGCTCATGTAAAATCCCTACTTCTGTTGAGGCAATTAATTAAACCTTACTTGCATGTATGCAAAAAATCAAACGTGGCATTTAATTGGCCTTCTTGCCATCCGTTCCGTCCGATAGTGTATGCCTTGCACTGAGTATAATTAGTGAAAGTTGTGCTGACACTATAAACAAGCAATGATAATCATTATAAGACCTTGCCAAATTTAGTCACCCAAATATGAAATGAATAAACTATCATTAACCATTAGAGTGCCCACTAAAGTTGTAGATTGATTTTTATGTTGAGTTCATTCAGCTTGTGCGAAATCTATGTTTTGTAGATTGCATAAAATCCTTTCCCAAAAATTTTGTGTGAGTACCTTGAAGTATAACAAGGAGTGGACAAATGTCCGTGAACCAAAACTCCAATTCATGTGCTTATACCACTTTTGTGTCCTCCAATTTAATGAGCTAAGGTGATGGCAATTTGAGTACTTGAGTGTAGGTATCAAAGATTATGATAAATATTAAAGCTCATATTTTGTGCGCAAGCATATGTACGAAGGCCTAAATATCCACGAGTAATAGTAAGGAACTGAGGAAAATATAAATTTGAATCCTTGATTTTCTTATGATCCTCATGTGGTAATATGGCAACTTGCAAGTATGGTCATTTGACTAAACGGTCCCCTTTTGCCTCTTGTTCAATTAATCAAATCAAATGAGGGAAATCAAATAAATGGCTTATATCATGCAAAACCTTAATCTCCTTGGCCTCACAACCTAAATTTGCAAGAAATTCAGCTACCTTATTGCCTTCTCTGTAGGTGTGTGAGATCATGGTGGCATGAAATTTATCTATCAGTGACCAAACTTTCTGAAGTATATAACTTAAATTCCAATTATGGAACTTTCTTTCCCTACATGCATTTATGATTATCATAGAGTCTCCCTCTATGTGGAGATTTGCAACCTTCAATTCCAATTCCAATTCCAAACCCAAAAGCAAAGCTTGTGCTTCTGCACTATTGTTTGTGCCTTGATTTAGATGGTATGAAGAGACTACTAGAAGGTTTCTTGAAGAATTTATGATGCATATACCAACCCCTGATTGTCTTGATTCTGCTTTATATGCCCCATCAAAATTTAATTTAGCAAAACCCTCTTGAGGTGGAATCCACTTAATTGTATTTCTATCAACCTTATTGGAACTATTTTTAAGTAGGCTTCCATCAAATGGTAGCTTAATGCCCTTCCAGTTCTATAAAATATAACTATCCCAGTTTGTGAATAAAGAATTTGTGAATTTCTCTTTCTGAACACATGTATTGACCCCTTCCAATATTGCTTTTTCAATTTTCATTATTGCTAACTCAACTGAAGATTTTTTTTTTTTCTAAATATTCTCATGTTTCTTTCCCACCAAATGTGCCATACAACAATCATTGGGACAATTTTCCAAATACAAGGAAAAAAGGAAGTTTGATATAGTATCGACCAACTTTGAAAGAGATCCCAAAGTGTATTTGGAAGAGGATTATATATTTCTAACCTTATTTTAATGAAACTCCAACAAAGATTAGAAAAATTGCATTGAAGAAGCAAGTGATCAGTTGTTTCAAATTCTTCTTCACATAACAAACACTTGAATGGATATGCAATCCTAAGTTTAACCAAACAATCACTAGTTAATATCCTTTTTTGAATGGAAAGCCATGCAAAACTACCCGCTTTTGGTAGTACTTTACTGTTCCAACAAAAGTTAAAGGCACATTGAGGTTGTGAAAAATGCTTGGATTGACTTAAAACTGTGCAACCTTCTTTCACAGAATATAACCCTACTTTTGAAGCTTCCCATATTATTCTATCTAGTTTTGCAGATAAATAAACTATTCTTTCTTTCATGACTTTGTTGAAAAAATCCAACTACTGTGAAGACATAAGATTTCCTGATGGTTTTTTCCACACTACTTTCCCATTTAGAGATCTTGAGGATTGCACATAATCTAACATATTTTTTCCCTAGGGTTTAGACAAAATTGTTCTTACCTCTTGCAGTTCTTGATTTTCTAACAATGGTGGTTTTCCATTCCATGAATATACCCAAAACTGTACACTCTGCCCATCATTCACTTCCCATGATGTGAAATTTGTTATAAGATTCCTACTTTTCAAAATGAAATTCCATATAGTAGATCCCTTTGGGGGGTCTGCCACTATTAAGATTCTTGTAGGATTGTCATTATCTAAATACTTAATCTGCATTATTCTAGTCCATTTAGCATCTGGGTTAGAGTACATTTTCCATGCTAGCTTGGCTCCAAAGGCTTTGTTTCTCCATGATAGATTTTGTACTCTCACTCCCCCTTGTTTCTTTCCCCTTGCCAAACTTTCTAGAGATAACAAAGGTACCTTTTTTTTCTCATCTAATTACCTTTCCAGAGAAATGATCTTATTATTTTTTCTATTTCCAAGATTACCGATGTAGGGGCTTTGAGAATAGAAAGGAAATAGTTATGAATAGATGATAAAACTTATTTTATTAGAATAATTTTGCTTGACAGTGATAGCCATCTAGCTTTCCATATTAGAATTCTTGCCTTGAGTCTATCAAGTACCTTATCCCAATAATGGGCTCTATTAGAACCTTTAAAGAAAGGGATTCCTAAGTAGGTACAAGGCAATTCTGCTTCTTGGAAACGTAAAATGTTGACTATTTTCTTCTTAAGTTCCTTTGGAGTGTTTAGAATGTAAATCTTGGACTTAGCTAGATTTATTTTTTTCCCAGATGGTGATGAATATTTGTCCAAAACTTCTTTGAATTGCTTAGCTTCCGATAGTGATGATTTATTGAAAAGGAGGGTATCATCTGCAAAGACAGAATGTGTGACTGAAATATTTGAGCTAAGCTTTGATTATGTTTGAGAGTGATAAATCTGCTTAAGGCCTTTGCCATTATGATGAAAAGAAATGGGGAAAGTGGATCCCCTTTTCTAACCCCTTGCGTAGTAGAAAAGAATCCTGTTGGGCTTTCATTTATGATCACTAAAAATTTGGCTCCCGATAAGCATGACATTATCCATTTACGCCATTGTGAACAAAAACCAAACTTTTTCAACATCTTATTCAACAAATTCCAATCTACGTTATCATAAGCTTTCATCATGTCTAACTTGACAATAAAGGAAGGAAAATTTGTTATTGTTATTGTGTGCAACACTTCATGTGCTACAATAGCTCCCTCATACATCTCCCTTCTAAGGACGAAGCCTCCTTGCTCCTGTGAGATAATCCTGGGAATGATCGATTGGAGTCTAAGGTAGATTGCTTTTGTGAAAATTTTGTAAACTATGCTGCAAAGGGAGATGGGCCTAAACTTTGCAAATGTTTTGGGGTCTTTAACTTTCGACAATATTGCAATTTTGGTGACATTAAAATGTCTCAACACGAAACATGTTCTTCTTGACTCTTCCAACGCCCAAAGAAGCTCAAAACACAAAAAAATCCCAACACTTTTGAAAGAATAATGCCGTGAATCCATCTGGTCCTAGAGCCTTATCAGGAGGGAGTGAGAAAACTACAAATTTCAATTCTTCCAAAGTGAAAGGCCTCATAAGCATGTTATTATCTTCAATACTGATGAGATGTGGAAGTGTGCACAACAATTGTTGTTGATCATTAATTGAATTAACATCTATGCTTGTTGGGGCAGAAAGGAGTTCTGAAAAGAATTTGACACCTTCATTATTTATGTCCTCTTCCTTTGTAAGCCAATTTCTTGTGGATATTTGTTGAATTGAATGAATTGAATTTATAGCCTTTTTAACCTAAGTAGAAGCATGAATTTTTTTTTGTGTTACGGTCTCTGTCTTTTAGCCAAAGTTCTCGAGACTTTTGTCTCCAATAAACCTCTTCTCTCGCACATAGTTCCTCCCATTCTTCTTGTAGCCTTTTCTATTTGTCATATAATGCTGCATCTAGACCATTTTGAATTATGCTCTCATGAACTATTGTTAAATCTTTAAATACTATATCTTTCTGATGAAAAATATTTTTTAAGAACTTGCTTATTCCATATTTTAATTTGTTGCTTCCCATAAATCAATTTCCTATGAAACTGAAATATCTTAGTACCTTGCACAAAAGGAGAATTGACCCACCATTGTTTCAAAAGTTCCATAAAATGCGGATGTCTGAACCACATAACTTCAAATTTAAAAGAAGACTTTACTCTTAGTTTCAATATATTTTTATTAATTATTATTTCTTAATTAATGTCTTTATTAGTTTTTTTCTACTATTTATGTTCAACAAAGATTCAAAAAGAAAAGAAAATATTTATTTTAATCAATAAATTTTAATAAAAGAAAATATTTACTAGAAAATTTTATTTTCTTTTAAAAATTGCATGTACATTTAAGAAAAATAAATAAATTTTTTATAGACGTTTATTGAGAATTGAGTTTGCAAGATAATTAAAACACACTTCTAAAAATTTATAGAATTTATAATTAGCTAAATAAACCAAATATATGGGTCGGGGGGGCCTAGCTTGATTGGATAAAAGCATCTTGTTGCAAGCAAGAGGTCACAGGGTCTAGTCTCCCTCGTCCCTGTGGTATTAGAGGGTGTGTCACGCAACATCGGTCATGTGAAAAATTCAGTGTGTAGATTTTTTATTAAATTAACATAAATGAATAAAATAATTTTAGTTAATGTTATTTATTTTTTATTACATGTTTTGAATTTATTTACTTAAAATTACAAAATTATAATGTTTACATTTAATTTTTTTTATTTAATTTAAATTTAAATTTATTTTAATTATGTAAAATCAAATTTCCTATATAATAAAAAATCGTTTCCTTAATATATGACCCAATTTAAGTAATCTAAAATTGAATGGATTTATTTGGTATAGATTTGCATTTATATTTTATTATAAATTTAATTGTAAGGATTTGAAATTATCATATATTTTTAATTAAATAGAAAAATGAAATAAAGTGTGAATTAAATTTAGAGTGTAAAAGAGTTAATATTTATTTATCTTAATTATTTAATTATATTTTTGAATTATTGTAGAAGTGGATAATAAAATAAATTCTAACTCTTAGTAATTTAATTAATGTGAGTTTCTCATGCAGTAAAAAATACTTAGTTGCTTCATAAATTTATTTTATTCATTTTTGAATTTAAATATGGGTCAATTTATATTATGTCATTTAAATTTAATAGTCAAATGAGTTAAAGAGGTAATTAAAATAATGTCTAATACTTGATTTAATTTAATTATTAAAATTTATTTTATTATCACAATTATAAATAATTAGTTCAAGTTGCTTTAAGGTGATGATGAGTTACCACTTACATATAAGAAGTCTAGAAGCCTAGACAAGAAAAAAAATCATGCTGAGTTTTTCCCTTGCAACAATGCACATAATGACATTGACACCTTGATAGTTTCTATTCATTTTCTTGGGTTTTGTGCCCGAGGTTCCATCACACCCAATTATTCTATTATTTCTCTTGCTCTAAGTGGCATGCCCTCTGTTTGATGTACATATAGTGATGTTGAGTTATATTTACACTAATGTGAGTAATATAACCCTTAATATTATAGTTTTGTAATAAAAAATAGTTGTACTATATTTATGCCCATTTTTGTAGGTGTGTATAGGTGGGCATGACAAATTAGATGCATATAAACTACTTTATACAAGTTCTAATCTAGTTGTGAAAATTGTATTCTTTTAAAGTGCATAATGGATCATTGATTCTAGGATAATTTTATATTTATTGGATTGTAGAGTCCAAGTACACCATGAGGAACAATAAATTAAAATCACAAAGGAACACAAGCTATGCATACACATACACCACAAGTAATGATACAAAAAAATTGAACATAATTAGTTATCCATCCCATTTATATGTAATGACAAAATGATCATTAAAAAAACTTGAAATATATTATAATACTACTCAATACTCATTAAATTAATACAAAAAAAATGGAAAGAGAAAAAACAAAGCTAAAAATTCCCAAAAAATGTATAAATATAACTACTAAAATAAGAATCATTTACAATATTAACCTCCTTGAGATTTATAAATATCTATTTCTCTAATATGAACTATATTTGTAGGAGTTAAAAACATGTAATCTTCCATGGATTATATCCATGTTTAAATATGAAATGATTGAACTTTATAAAAAATGAATCAACATACACAACACTTTGTTGGTTTCCCTATTAGTTCAAGAATTGAGGAAGAACTAAAAATCAATGGATGAAATATTCAAAGCGAGCTTAGATCCCATGAAATCTACAAAAATGGTATCCTTGAGCTTGCATTGAATCAATCCACATTATAAACATAAACATAACATTAATGGTGGCATGGCGTTCCTCATCCTTTATTTCTTGAAGTATATTTAAATTTTCTTTTTTTTGTTATGTAAGAGTATATTTTATTGATATAAAGTATATTTAAATTTTCACCCTTAAGATGGACAACTATTTGTAGGAAAGAAAATTCCCTTGGAGTAGTTGTAGCATCATATATGGTTAGTAATGGTGACTTGAGTCATGTAGAGAGATAAAAGTGAGTGAATAATGCAAAACATGGGAGTTTTGGAGTTTTAAGGATTGGGGTTTTGGGATACCTCATAACCAATACTATTATTGGGAAATCATGGATTGCGATTAATTGGGAATTTACCCCTTAAGGAATAAAAGGATAAGTTCTAAACGGCTAATCTTGATGAGATAAATAGTGAAATTCTTGGGGATCAAGGTTTTGGGATACCAAGGAAAAGGTACTTCAAGTAAGGGATGGTTGAAACTTTGGCTCTAATAGGTAAATTAATTTAGGAATCAAGGAGTTGGGTATTAGAGGGAAATAATATTGGTATAGAAAAGTGAAAAATCTGACAAAGGAAAGAAAAATTTGAGTTGGATTAAATGGATTATAAGAAGGAAAACTTTGAAATCCCAATAAGAAAAAGGGATAAAGGTAGGGGTTGGGGGAAAATTATGTCTAGATAGGAAAGTTTGATAACTTGATGGGGACAAAAGAAAGAGTGTAGTTGAGAGGAAAAGTATACTAGGAAGGAAAAATCCAAACCTTTAACATAAGTATAGTCTTTATAAATTTGAACATAAAATTCCACACTTAGAAATTTTGAGACTTTTACAACTTCTAACACATGATAATCACATGGGGAAAGATGCAGAATAACACTTATGCAAACCTTGACCAAGGGAGACCCATTTGGAGTTTTATTATATTGATTATAATTGATGGGCTAAATAAGTTTAAAATATGTAAGAGGCATATGAATTAAATAAAAAAGAAACAACCAAGTGGGGTTCCAACATTGGCTTTATTGGGGATGTGTGTCACCTGCAAGCACAATAAGAATCCAACTATCTCTAGGAGTAAACAAAAAAAAGGGACACCAAGGTGGGGATAAAGATAATTTAAAATTTATCATGACCAATAGGGGTTATGAATATACAAAAACACACACAATATTTATAAGAAGATACAACACAAAATAAAAACACAATATGCACATGGTAGTACCAATACTTATAAAACCATTGCTAATTTTTAGTATCATGAACTATTAGCATAACAAGATTTTTGATCAATCTCTTGAGATAGTATACAATATTATCATACCCCACTAAAAATTATATAGCCATTTCATTGGCCAAGTTATTATTTAAATAATTTAGTAGCAACCCATTCTAATCTTTCTCTAGGAACACACATTTCTAGAGCTACAACTCAACTTCTCCCTATTGATTATTCTTCTATATAGTGGGAAATTAATGTTTTCATAATAAAATATATCGTCCATGAATCTTAGAACATATTTTAGATGAAAATTTGGATGTATATTTGAAATTTACCTCATTGAGTTTTGTTGCTTCCAAACTTACACCAATATCTTCTTGGGATGTTATTTTTTGTTCCATTGTGTGCACCTCAATAAGAATAATTAATTAGTATACTAGGTATTTTCTATTCATATTTATTTTTTTGTAAACAAATTAGTAGGAGAATATCCTATGATAAAGGATAAAATATGGAAGGGTTCAAAATAATATTAACTTACCAAGGATGATGAATCTTGAAGAGCTTCTTTGATTTGTACACATGCATCACTAGTAGAATTTGATAAATAAATGATTAGGTGACTAAAATTTTTAGTCACAACAATTAAAAATGACTAAATTCTACTCATTTTTTGCAACTCATCTATAAATGAGTAAATAAATGACTAATTGGTCATTGAATAAAAAGTTATTTAGTCACAGAAATAAAAATGACTAAATAGTTAGTCATCACATCCAAATTAGACAATTTTTTTGAAAAACAATTCAGCCAATTATTGGCACGATGTATTGATGCACACAATGTATTGGCACAATTATTCATGTTCATTGAAAATTCATTCATCTCATTCATTGTAGATTCATTCATCTCGTTCATTGTAGATTCATTCGTCTCGCTTGACCTCGCTTCATTTGTTAGCCTAGAATGAGGCATTTTGATTAGTTATAGCAGCTACTTGCATGGGCAATAAGGATTTAGAGAGGACTTGGAGACTTCTGAAAAGGCGAGCAAGGGCAAGGAATTTAGAGTTTGCTACAACGAGTTTGAATTCAACAAGGCCCTTTGTAGTGAAATCAGATTTGGGGATGCCCTCTGTAGTGAATTCAGAGGTAATTCGAAACCCTCATTACATTAAACACAAATTCAAAATGATCATTACAATCTAATACTCTTAATAATGTTCTTTTACAATCTTTCCATTGTTTTGATTTATAATTTGTTCGAGCTAAATATAATAAAATTTGGGTGTCAATGCCAAAATAGAATTTCCTCAAACAATTTTAATACATTTTCACTACAAGCGCAAACTGTCCTTGTGGAAAGTAAACATGTCTTAGATTTACCCACACATTAGGCATTTGAACAATTTTTTTTCTTGCAGCAGCTTCTTGTACTTATGTAAATATTTCCTTTGCAATATCAAATTGACCACTTTTAACTAGCACAATGGATGCGCCATTTGCAACATAAACATTTCCTAGTCTCTGTGCCAACAATTTACAATGGCTGCCCCATTTGCAACATAATCATTTTCATTGCAAGCGCAAAATATCCTTGTGCAAAGTAAACATGTGCTAGATTTACCCACACATTAGGCATCTAAACAAAGATGCTTCCTGCAACAGCTTCTTGTACCTGTGTAAAAAATTTCCTTTGCAATATCAAATTGATCCCTTTTAGCTAGCACAATGGCTGCCCCATTTGCAGCATAAACATTTCCTGGTCTCTATGCCAACACTTAAGTGGCCCCTTTTATGAAATTAAGATCCTCTTGAGTTATTATTATACTCCTATTTTCCAAGAGAAAAATCCCCAAGGCCCATGGGAAATGAATGATGAGCATTTGAGTTTCAACTTGGTTTCATTTTGAAAAGGGGAAATTACATTGTACAAGATTTGTTTAACAACAAAATAATATAATCCACCTATTTGGGATTGTAAAATAAAAATAGATGAATTAATCTATTTTAAATTATAGGTTCTTTTAATCTAGAATCTGATAGAAAGATAAAGCATAATACATTGAAGGACACAAAAAATGTTCTAAAATAAAGACTAAAATAGGTTGCCCATAAAAATTTACAAGAAAGAGGAAAAATGAAAAGATAACATATAAATGATTCATTTGAGGTTTTTGATAAGATCTCATTTAACTATGTCAAATGGATTTGGAAGGGACAAAGCATATTTGATTGACTAAAATTTTGAGGTAGCTTATCCATCATCATTGTATGCATCATGTTCTCTTAGAATTTGTTTCTATACTGCACCAAGCCTAGAATTGATTGGGGATGCACTTAAGGTGGATAAAAACTCATTAAATGCTTTATGTATGCTTGGAAATATAGAACTAAAAACAAATGACTTGCTTAAAGCAAAAGAAACAATTAAAGTAGCACGCTGACTTGTCTTGGCTAATGAAGCAAAACAAAAAGCTGATGAAGAATGAAGGATTCAGATGGAAAGGAGAAAGCAAGAGGAAGAACTTTTGTAGGTAATGCAACAAGAGGAGCAATGTGAACGTGTGAAGGAATTATGGAAGAGTAAGCATAAGGATAGGGGTGATGACGATGATGAGGCTGGTCAGTATGAGAAGAAACAAAAAAAGGAAAAGAAGAAAAATAAGGATAAGGACCACAAGGTTTATGATTCTTATATGGAGGAACCTGATGTTGCAATGGAAGATGAGGCAAATTATATGAGTGATAAGGCACAAGATGATGCAAAAAATTCCCAAGATCTTCTTGTTGTTGTAGGTCTAGAAGACTCTAATGATGGCGAGACAAATTCTTCAGTTTCAACAAAATCACAAATGAGACATGCATACTCTAATTCTGAAGATGATGAACCATTGTAAAAACAGAGTTTGAGAGAAGATGATCCATATGATGATGATGTCTAGGCTTCCCGAGCTTTAACCAAATCTAGCTCCTATTTTCCAAGAGAAAAATCCCCAATGCCCATGGGAAATGAATCATGAGCATTTGAGTTTCAATAGATTTCAAGAGAAGATAATGCATACAATGATGATGGATAGGCTACCTTAAAATTTTAGTCAATCAAATATGCTTTGTCCCTTCCAAATACATTTGACATAGTTAAATGAGATCTTATCAAAAACCTTAAATGAATCATCTATATGTTATCTTTTCATTTTTCCTCTTTCTTGTTTTTTATGGGAAATCTCTTTTAGTATGTTGAAACTCAAATTCACATCATTCATTTCCCATGGATGTTGGGGATTTTTGTTTTGGAAAATAGGATCTAGGTTTGGTTAAAGCTCAGGAAGCCTAGCTATCATTATCATATGGATCATCTTCTCTCGGACTCTATTTCTGCAATGGTTCATCATCTTTAGAATTAGAGGATGCATGTCTCCTTCGTGATTTTATTAAAACTGGAGAAATTATCTCACCATCATCAAAGTCTTCTAGACCTACAGTTGCAAGAAGATCTTGGGAGTTTTCTGCATCATCTTTTGCCTTATCACTCATATATTTTCCTCATCTTCCATGGAAACATCAAGTTCCTCCATATAAGAATCATAAGCCTTGTGGTCCTCATCCTTCTTTTTCTTCTTTTCCTTCTTCTCGGCCAGCATCGTGATGATCATCCATTCACTACACTTGCTGCTTCCATGAATTCCTTTCACCGTTCAAATATGGAAAATGAGTGGCAGAATGGATGATCACGATGATGAGGTTGGTCAATCTGAGAAGAAGGAAAAGAAGAAAAAGAAGGATGAGGACCACAAGGCTTATGATTCTTATATGGAGGAACTTGATGTTTCCATGGAAGATGAGGAAAATTATATGA
>VDFB02274143.1:0-28955 GCA_007258455.2 Sequoia sempervirens
CCTTATCAGGAGGGAGTGAGAAAACTACAAATTTCAATTCTTCCAAAGTGAAAGGCCTCATAAGCATGTTATTATCTTCAATACTGATGAGATGTGGAAGTGTGCACAACAATTGTTGTTGATCATTAATTGAATTAACATCTATGCTTGTTGGGGTAGAAAGGAGTTCTGAAAAGAATTTGACACCTTCATTATTTATGTCCTCTTCCTTTGTAAGCCAATTTCTTGTGGATATTTGTTGAATTGAATGAATTGAATTTATAGCCTTTTTAACCTAAGTAGAAGCATGAATTTTTTTTGTGTTACAGTCTCTGTCTTTTAGCCAAAGTTCTCGAGACTTTTGTCTCCAATAAACCTCTTCTCTCGCACATAGTTCCTCCCATTCTTCTTGTAGCCTTTTCTATTTGTCATATAATGCTGCATCTAGACCATTTTGAATTATGCTCTCATGAACTATTGTTAAATCTTTAAATACTATATCTTTCTGATGAAAAATATTTTTTAAGAACTTGCTTATTCCATATTTTAATTTGTTGCTTCCCATAAATCAATTTCCTATGAAACTGAAATATCTTAGTACCTTGCACAAAAGGAGAATTGACCCACCATTGTTTCAAAAGTTCCATAAAATGCGGATGTCTGAACCGCATAACTTCAAATTTAAAAGAAGACTTTACTCTTAGTTTCAATATATTTTTATTAATTATTATTTCTTAATTAATATCTTTATTAGTTTTTTTCTACTATTTATGTTCAACAAAGATTCAAAAAGAAAAGAAAATATTTATTTTAATCAATAAATTTTAATAAAAGAAAATATTTACTAGAAAAATTTCTTTTCTTTTAAAAATTGCATGTACATTTAAGAAAAATAAATAAAAAATTTATAGACGTTTATTGAGAATTGAGTTTGCAAGATAATTAAAACAGACTTCTAAAAATTTATAGAATTTATAATTAGCTAAATAAACCAAATATATGGGTCGGGGGGGCCTAGCTTGATTGGATAAAAGCATCTTGTTGCAAGCAAGAGGTCACAGGGTCTAGTCTCCCTCGTCCCTGTGGTATTAGAGGGTGTGTCACGCAACATCGGTCATGTGAAAAATTCAGTGTGTAGATTTTTTATTAAATTAACATAAATGAATAAAATAATTTTAGTTAATGTTATTTATTTTTTATTACATGTTTTGAATTTATTTACTTAAAATTACAAAATTATAATGTTTACATTTAATTTTTTTTATTTAATTTAAATTTAAATTTATTTTAATTATGTAAAATCAAATTTCCTATATAATAAAAAATCGTTTCCTTAATATATGACCCAATTTAAGTAATCTAAAATTGAATGGATTTATTTGGTATAGATTTGCATTTATATTTTATTATAAATTTAATTGTAAGGATTTGAAATTATCATATATTTTTAATTAAATAGAAAAATGAAATAAAGTGTGAATTAAATTTAGAGTGTAAAAGAGTTAATATTTATTTATCTTAATTATTTAATTATATTTTTGAATTATTGTAGAAGTGGATAATAAAATAAATTCTAACTCTTAGTAATTTAATTAATGTGAGTTTCTCATGCAGTAAAAAATACTTAGTTGCTTCATAAATTTATTTTATTCATTTTTGAATTTAAATATGGGTCAATTTATATTATGTCATTTAAATTTAATAGTCAAATGAGTTAAAGAGGTAATTAAAATAATGTCCAATACTTGATTTAATTTAATTATTAAAATTTATTTTATTATCACAATTATAAATAATTAGTTCAAGTTGCTTTAAGGTGATGATGAGTTACCACTTACATATAAGAAGTCTAGAAGCCTAGACCAGAAAAAAAATCATGCTGAGTTTTTCCCTTGCAACAATGCACATAATGACATTGACACCTTGATAGTTTCTATTCATTTTCTTGGGTTTTGTGCCCGAGGTTCCATCACACCCAATTATTCTATTATTTCTCTTGCTCTAAGTGGCATGCCCTTTGTTTGATGTACACATATTGATGTTGAGTTATATTTACACTAATGTGAGTAATATAACCCTTAATATTATAGTTTTGTAATAAAAAATAGTTGTACTATATTTATGCCCATTTTTGTAGGTGTGTATAGGTGGGCATGACAAATTAGATGCATATAAACTACTTTATACAAGTTCTAATCTAGTTGTGAAAAATGTGTTCTTTTAAAGTGCATAATGGATCATTGATTCTAGGATAATTTTATATTTATTGGATTGTAGAGTCCAAGTACACCATGAGGAACAATAAATTAAAATCACAAAGGAACACAAGCTATGCATACACATACACCACAAGTAATGATACAAAAAAATTGAACATAATTAGTTATCCATCCCATTTATATGTAATGAAAAAATGACCATTAAAAAAACTTGAAATATATTATAATACTACTCAATACTCATTAAATTAATACCAAAAAAATGGAAAGAGAAAAAACAAAGCTAAAAATTCCCAAAAAATGTATAAATATAACTACTAAAATAAGAATCATTTACAATATTAACCTCCTTGAGATTTATAAATATCTATTTCTCTAATATGAACTATATTTGTAGGAGTTAAAAACATGTAATCTTCCATGGATCATATCCATGTTTAAATATGAAATGATTGAACTTTATAAAAAATGAATCAACATACACAACACTTTGTTGGTTTCCCTATTAGTTCAAGAATTGAGGAAGAACTAAAAATCAATGGATGAAATATTCAAAGCGAGCTTAGATCCCATGAAATCTACAAAAATGGTATCCTTGAGCTTGCATTGAATCAATCCACATTATAAACATAAACATAACATTAATGGTGGCATGGCGTTCCTCATCCTTTATTTCTTGAAGTATATTTAAATTTTCTTTTTTTTGTTATGTAAGAGTATATTTTATTGATATAAAGTATATTTAAATTTTCACCCTTAAGATGGACAACTATTTGTAGGAAAGAAAATTCCCTTGGAGTAGTTGTAGCATCATATATGGTTAGTAATGGTGACTTGAGTCATGTAGAGAGATAAAAGTGAGTGAATAATGCAAAACATGGGAGTTTTGGAGTTTTAAGGATTGGGGTTTTGGGATACCTCATAACCAATACTATTATTGGGAAATCATGGATTGCGATTAATTGGGAATTTACCCCTTAAGGAATAAAAGGATAAGTTCTAAACGGCTAATCTTGATGAGATAAATAGTGAAATTCTTGGGGATCAAGGTTTTGGGATACCAAGGAAAAGGTACTTCAAGTAAGGGATGGTTGAAACTTTGGCTCTAATAGGTAAATTAATTTAGGAATCAAGGAGTTGGGTATTAGAGGGAAATAATATTGGTATAGAAAAGTGAAAAATCTGACAAAGGAAAGAAAAATTTGAGTTGGATTAAATGGATTATAAGAAGGAAAACTTTGAAATCCCAATAAGAAAAAGGGATAAAGGTAGGGGTTGGGGGAAAATTATGTCTAGATAGGAAAGTTTGATAACTTGATGGGGACAAAAGAAAGAGTGTAGTTGAGAGGAAAAGTATACTAGGAAGGAAAAATCCAAACCTTTAACATAAGTATAGTCTTTATAAATTTGAACATAAAATTCCACACTTAGAAATTTTGAGACTTTTACAACTTCTAACACATGATAATCACATGGGGAAAGATGCAGAATAACACTTATGCAAACCTTGACCAAGGGAGACCCATTTGGAGTTTTATTATATTGATTATAATTGATGGGCTAAATAAGTTTAAAATATGTAAGAGGCATATGAATTAAATAAAAAAGAAACAACCAAGTGGGGTTCCAACATTGGCTTTATTGGGGATGTGTGTCACCTGCAAGCACAATAAGAATCCAACTATCTCTAGGAGTAAACAAAAAAAAGGGACACCAAGGTGGGGATAAAGATAATTTAAAATTTATCATGACCAATAGGGGTTATGAATATACAAAAACACACACAATATTTATAAGAAGATACAACACAAAATAAAAACACAATATGCACATGGTAGTACCAATACTTATAAAACCATTGCTAATTTTTAGTATCATGAACTATTAGCATAACAAGATTTTTGATCAATCTCTTGAGATAGTATACAATATTATCATACCCCACTAAAAATTATATAGCCATTTCATTGGCCAAGTTATTATTTAAATAATTTAGTAGCAACCCATTCTAATCTTTCTCTAGGAACACACATTTCTAGAGCTACAACTCAACTTCTCCCTATTGATTATTCTTCTATATAGTGGGAAATTAATGTTTTCATAATAAAATATATCGTCCATGAATCTTAGAACATATTTTAGATGAAAATTTGGATGTATATTTGAAATTTACCTCATTGAGTTTTGTTGCTTCCAAACTTACACCAATATCTTCTTGGGATGTTATTTTTTGTTCCATTGTGTGCACCTCAATAAGAATAATTAATTAGTATACTAGGTATTTTCTATTCATATTTATTTTTTTGTAAACAAATTAGTAGGAGAATATCCTATGATAAAGGATAAAATATGGAAGGGTTCAAAATAATATTAACTTACCAAGGATGATGAATCTTGAAGAGCTTCTTTGATTTGTACACATGCATCACTAGTAGAATTTGATAAATAAATGATTAGGTGACTAAAATTTTTAGTCACAACAATTAAAAATGACTAAATTCTACTCATTTTTTGCAACTCATCTATAAATGAGTAAATAAATGACTAATTGGTCATTGAATAAAAAGTTATTTAGTCACAGAAATAAAAATGACTAAATAGTTAGTCATCACATCCAAATTAGACAATTTTTTTGAAAAACAATTCAGCCAATTATTGGCACGATGTATTGATGCACACAATGTATTGGCACAATTATTCATGTTCATTGAAAATTCATTCATCTCATTCATTGTAGATTCATTCATCTCGTTCATTGTAGATTCATTCGTCTCGCTTGACCTCGCTTCATTTGTTAGCCTAGAATGAGGCATTTTGATTAGTTATAGCAGCTACTTGCATGGGCAATAAGGATTTAGAGAGGACTTGGAGACTTCTGAAAAGGCGAGCAAGGGCAAGGAATTTAGAGTTTGCTACAACGAGTTTGAATTCAACAAGGCCCTTTGTAGTGAAATCAGATTTGGGGATGCCCTCTGTAGTGAATTCAGAGGTAATTCGAAACCCTCATTACATTAAACACAAATTCAAAATGATCATTACAATCTAATACTCTTAATAATGTTCTTTTACAATCTTTCCATTGTTTTGATTTATAATTTGTTCGAGCTAAATATAATAAAATTTGGGTGTCAATGCCAAAATAGAATTTCCTCAAACAATTTTAATACATTTTCACTACAAGCGCAAACTGTCCTTGTGGAAAGTAAACATGTCTTAGATTTACCCACACATTAGGCATTTGAACAATTTTTTTTCTTGCAGCAGCTTCTTGTACTTATGTAAATATTTCCTTTGCAATATCAAATTGACCACTTTTAACTAGCACAATGGATGCGCCATTTGCAACATAAACATTTCCTAGTCTCTGTGCCAACAATTTACAATGGCTGCCCCATTTGCAACATAATCATTTTCATTGCAAGCGCAAAATATCCTTGTGCAAAGTAAACATGTGCTAGATTTACCCACACATTAGGCATCTAAACAAAGATGCTTCCTGCAACAGCTTCTTGTACCTGTGTAAAAAATTTCCTTTGCAATATCAAATTGATCCCTTTTAGCTAGCACAATGGCTGCCCCATTTGCAGCATAAACATTTCCTGGTCTCTATGCCAACACTTAAGTGGCCCCTTTTATGAAATTAAGATCCTCTTGAGTTATTATTATACTCCTATTTTCCAAGAGAAAAATCCCCAAGGCCCATGGGAAATGAATGATGAGCATTTGAGTTTCAACTTGGTTTCATTTTGAAAAGGGGAAATTACATTGTACAAGATTTGTTTAACAACAAAATAATATAATCCACCTATTTGGGATTGTAAAATAAAAATAGATGAATTAATCTATTTTAAATTATAGGTTCTTTTAATCTAGAATCTGATAGAAAGATAAAGCATAATACATTGAAGGACACAAAAAATGTTCTAAAATAAAGACTAAAATAGGTTGCCCATAAAAATTTACAAGAAAGAGGAAAAATGAAAAGATAACATATAAATGATTCATTTGAGGTTTTTGATAAGATCTCATTTAACTATGTCAAATGGATTTGGAAGGGACAAAGCATATTTGATTGACTAAAATTTTGAGGTAGCTTATCCATCATCATTGTATGCATCATGTTCTCTTAGAATTTGTTTCTATACTGCACCAAGCCTAGAATTGATTGGGGATGCACTTAAGGTGGATAAAAACTCATTAAATGCTTTATGTATGCTTGGAAATATAGAACTAAAAACAAATGACTTGCTTAAAGCAAAAGAAACAATTAAAGTAGCACGCTGACTTGTCTTGGCTAATGAAGCAAAACAAAAAGCTGATGAAGAATGAAGGATTCAGATGGAAAGGAGAAAGCAAGAGGAAGAACTTTTGTAGGTAATGCAACAAGAGGAGCAATGTGAACGTGTGAAGGAATTATGGAAGAGTAAGCATAAGGATAGGGGTGATGACGATGATGAGGCTGGTCAGTATGAGAAGAAACAAAAAAAGGAAAAGAAGAAAAATAAGGATAAGGACCACAAGGTTTATGATTCTTATATGGAGGAACCTGATGTTGCAATGGAAGATGAGGCAAATTATATGAGTGATAAGGCACAAGATGATGCAAAAAATTCCCAAGATCTTCTTGTTGTTGTAGGTCTAGAAGACTCTAATGATGGCGAGACAAATTCTTCAGTTTCAACAAAATCACAAATGAGACATGCATACTCTAATTCTGAAGATGATGAACCATTGTAAAAACAGAGTTTGAGAGAAGATGATCCATATGATGATGATGTCTAGGCTTCCCGAGCTTTAACCAAATCTAGCTCCTATTTTCCAAGAGAAAAATCCCCAATGCCCATGGGAAATGAATCATGAGCATTTGAGTTTCAATAGATTTCAAGAGAAGATAATGCATACAATGATGATGGATAGGCTACCTTAAAATTTTAGTCAATCAAATATGCTTTGTCCCTTCCAAATACATTTGACATAGTTAAATGAGATCTTATCAAAAACCTTAAATGAATCATCTATATGTTATCTTTTCATTTTTCCTCTTTCTTGTTTTTTATGGGAAATCTCTTTTAGTCTGTTGAAACTCAAATTCACATCATTCATTTCCCATGGATGTTGGGGATTTTTGTTTTGGAAAATAGGATCTAGGTTTGGTTAAAGCTCAAGAAGCCTAGCCATTATTATCATATGGATCATCTTCTCTCGGACTCTATTTCTGCAATGGTTCATCATCTTTAGAATTAGAGGATGCATGTCTCCTTCGTGATTTTATTAAAATTGGAGAACTTGTCTCACCATCATCAAAGTATTCTAGACCTACAGTTGCAAGAAGATCTTGGGAGTTTTCTGCATCATCTTTTGCCTTATCACTCATATAATTTTCCTCATCTTCCATGGAAACATCAAGTTCCTCCATATAAGAATCATAAGCCTTGTGGTCCTCATCCTTCTTTTTCTTCTTTTCCTTCTTCTCAGATTGACCAACCTCATCATCGTGATCATCCATTCCCTTACACTTACTCTTCCATAATTCCTTCACACGTTCAAATTGCCCCTCTTGTTGCATCACCTACCGAATTTCTTCCTCTTTCTTTCTCCTTTCCATCTGAATCATTTGTTCTTCATTAAATTTTCATTTTGCTTCATCAACCAAGACAAGTTGGCATGCTACTTTTACTGTTTCTTTTTATTTAAGCCAGTCATTTGTTTTTAGTTCCATGTTTCCAAGCATACATCAAGCATTTGATGAGTTTTTATCCACCTTAAGTGCATCCCCAATCAATTCTAGGCTTGGTCATTGTAGAAACAAATTCCAAGAGAAGATGCATACAATAACGATGTATAAGCTACCTCAAAATTTTAGTCAATCAAATATGCTTTGTCCCTTCCAAATCCATTTGACATAGTTAAATGAGATCTTATCAAAAACCTCAAATGAATCATTTGTATGTTATCTTTTCATTTTTCCTCTCTCTTTTTTTTTATGGGCAACCTATTTTAGTCTTTATTTTAGACCATATCCTATGTCCTTCAATGTATTATGCTTTATCTTTCTATCATATTCTAGATTAAAATAACCTATAATTGAAAATAGATTAATTCATCTATTTTTATTTTATAGTCCCAAATAGGTTGATTAAATTATTTTGTTGTTAAAAAAATCTTGTACAATGTAATGTCCCCTTTTCGAAATGAAACCAAGTTGAAACTCAAATGCTCATCGTTCATTTCCCATGGGTCTTGGGGATTTTTGTTTTGGAAAATAGGAGCTAGGTTTGGTTAAAGCTCAGGAATCCTAGACATGATTGTCATATGGATCATCTTCTCTCAGACTTTATTTCTGCAATGGTTCATCATCTTCAGAACCAGAGTATCATCTTGTGCCTTATCACTCATATAATTTGCCTCATCTTCTATGGAAACATCAGGGTCCTCCATATAAGAATCATAAGCCTTATGGTCCTTATCCTTCTTTTTCTTCTTCTTCTGTTTCTTCATACTGACCAACCTCATCATCGTCATCATCCTTGTACTTACACTTGCTCTTCCATAATTCCTTCACATGTTCAAATTTCTCCTCTTGTTGCATCACCCACTGAAGTTCTTCCTCTTTCTTTCTCCTTTCCATGTGAATCCTTCATTCATCAACCAAGACAAGTTGGCGTGCTACTTTAATTGTTTCTTTTGCTTTAAGCCAGTCATCTATTTTCATTTCCATGTTTCCAAGCATACATAAAGAATTTGATGAGTTTTTATCCTCCTTAAGTGCATCCCTAATCAATTCTAGGATTAGTTGGATCTCATTATGAGCCTGAGCCATGATTGCAAGATGTAGATATGCATCCACATAATCAGGAAACTTGAACAATTTTGGCCTGTATTAAAGATTTGGTTTTTTAGTATCATGTAGCTGTTCAAACAACCTAGCAAGATTAAATAGTGTTGTGACTTTATCCCATGGTAACTCAAGTGAAACACCACCTTCTTCTAGTCGATGGAAGAATTCCATATCCTTAAAGCACATAGAAAAAACTGTAGAATTGGCACCGAGGCTTTTATTTATGAATTCAACCCAAATGCCATTTCCTAATGCCTCTATAAAAGTTTGTTGACCCAAATCTAGTTCATCACGCTCAAAATTAAGAACCCCAATGTTGTTTAATAATTCAATGGGTACTTCTTCTCTACTCTTCTTTAGAAGATACTTTGCTATCTTAAGAGAATCTAAGGCTACATTGGGGTATGTCGATATTAATAACTGGACCATATTGATAAATGTATGGGAATCATGCGTGGATCTATGCGAGTAGCCTTTCTTAAAATTTCCAAAGCCTTCTCTTCCTGCCCTTGTTGAGCATATATATGGCCTACAAATTTTAAGCTCTCACAGTTCTCAGGGGGGACCTCCAAAACCTTTTCAAAATTTGAGAGAGAACTCTTAAGATCTCCTAGCTTCAATTGAACTTGTCCACGAAATCTTGTGGCCTTTGGATTTCCTTGATTGATGCCATGTAGTAGCAACAAGTGGTGTCATAATCACCTTTACTATGATAAGATCATGCAAGATTAAAATATGAATGAGATTTGATGAGAGGGTGGTCAGTTGAAACAAGAGCTATCTTAGTCAACCATTCCACAAGAAAATGCTGCTCTATGAAGAAAAAATGGTTTACTAAATGATTCAATGTCATTGCATAGTACAAGTATAATTCAAAGGCTCTACACATCCTTTCCATTCCTTCATGAAAACTACCTTTTTCACTAACTTTGAGAATCCTACAATTAAAAAATGCACAAAACTGACCACATAGATTTTTCCCCATTTCAAATAGCAAAATTTCCAAAAAAATGCAAATAAAATCTTGCTGATTTTCATGCCAAAAAAAAAACCATGAGACCATAGCTTGTTGCTTACTATTATTCTTTGATATATTTTTTCCAAGCATCCATAGCTTGTTTGAAATTACTTGTTTTAGGCTTTTGCCATAGCCGCAAGACAACAAATTGTTTGATAAACTGCTTTGGTAGATATGTACAAATTGTTATGGACTGTCATGGAATTCCATCACCATGAGACCACATTTCTTTGAGGCATTTTCTTAACTAGTTCATTTCATTTTCTATGCTATTGCTTACTATTATGCTTCAATAGATTTTTTCCAAGCATCCATAGCTTGTTCGAAAGCACTTGTTTTAGGATTTTAGCCATAGCAACAAGGTAGTGAACTGTTTGATAAAATGCTTTGGTAGACAATATGTATGAAAATGTGGTAGCATAGACAAGGTAGTGAACTGTTTGAAAAAATGCCTCAAGGAAATGTGGTCTCATGGAATGCCATGACAAGAAAATGCATTTGGCAACTGCTCCTACTTATTAGTTATGCAATGTGAAGTAATTGCGTAACTACTTAGGTTGACTTTGCAAAAAGTATATTGTAATTGAAATTTTGTCATCTATCAGCAACTAGTTATTAGTTATGCAATGTGAAGTAATTCTTTGAGTTTGAAAGATGAGCAATGCAATGTAATCAGAAATGCAAATGATTATGAACAAATAATTGATACCAATTCATAATATACCCCTATATTCCAACCTAAAATACATAAAAAAATCCAATCATACATAGTATTATCAACAAATATTTGAGACCAGAATTCGAGCACCATATTAAATCTTATTGTCCATTGATTGTTTTAAATAGATATTACAATCTAACATAAGTCTCCTCATATATGTTTCTATAAATTCCTATGATGATGATATCAAAATTTGGTCTTGGTTTCTCTTTTATAAGAGAAGCAACAAGCTTCAGACTATTACAAAATATGGAATCTTTTCAAAATTAATGCCTCTTTGTATAAACTAAAATAAACATTAGTTTTTCTTAAAACATAAAACAAAGAAAGTAGATAACTAATGAAGTCCACAACACTTGTGACACCATAGTCCGTTAATCTTCGTAAGGCACCCATGATCACTGAAGATCCATTCAAGGTCCTTTCTCCATATTAGTGTATCTGAATGTGTGGTTCTTCCATTGTGATAGCACCAAGGCCTACTGTTTGGGGGGAGGACCCATATACCTCTGCTCCCACTCGTACACTATATAATCATGTGGCCATTTGTATTCTTGAATTTTCAATATATTTGCAAGGTGAATCTTCCATTGAATGTCTAGTAATGCCTTGCCATCCATGATAAACTTAGAATACTCAACATCCAACGCTATTACTCCATCCATGATTAAGTTGAACCTGTCAAGACTCAATTCACCATCCTTTTGTATGAGAGTGATGCACTGTGGAACAATCTGGCCAAATCCACTCTTCCATTCATTGAGGTCCTTCAAGTGGTCATCATCTTTCAATAGTTTTGGCACAAACCATTGATTCAAAGTAAGAAATGAATCTATTCTTGTTCTGATCTTTTGGTCCTCTCCTTGCGTATATTGGAATTCATCTATAACTATTTTGGCCATCTTCTCTATAGGTTTTAATGTTGCAGGTTTCTTAGTACTTCTCTGTAATATTTTGCACAAGGTTACTAATGTGTGGTGTATGGGCTTCCAGTTCTTAAAAAAGGGATACAATATGGGTAGATGTGTTTTCATTTGATCAATTTCTTGTGTCAGTGAGCTATAGAAATCATACACACTTTCCAACTTATCCACAATTAGCTTTATCCTATGCTTGAGGACCTTCTCTAAAACATTTTAGATTTGATTATTCACTCCTTCCTTAACCTCATTGTTGGCTTTCTTTAACTCTTCAATCCCCTTTCTAAGAATGCTCACTTGTTCAGTAGAAGCACTTTCTATATGGATTGGTGGAGCAGGAGGACGCTGATATAACATTATTTCCTTATTCTGTGAGGGGCCTACTCCTTTCAATTATTCCTTCAACTTCAAATTTTCCATGAACAATTTATTGACTTCATCATTTAAACAATTTTGTTCCTTTTCGTACTCTCCCAATCTAGCTTCCATCTCCTTAACTATAGCTCAGGTGAACATAGCTGAATGCATTGTCATGGTTGCCGCTTCTAGAGGAGATGTATCCTTTAATGTTTTCACCATAATTGTCCCTTTCATTTCCCACACTACATCTAGTAACCTTGGTTTTTGTGTACTCTTTTGTTTGGCCCAAAATTCCAAGGTTTCAATCTTAGGGTTATACCCTATGCCACTTACCCCTTCATCTGAGTCAAACTCAACAATCAACATTGGGTACTCTTGTGTTCTCACTTGATCAAGTAAAAACATTTTCTTTAATTCCATACCAAGGACAATAAATATATTACTTTTCAAAATCATCTCTTTAGCCTCTTATGGGCTGACATCAATATTATCAATCCTTAATTCATTACAAGTTTGGGCTACTATCTGGTTATGCTAGGATTCTTCAGCTCCCATCTTATTTATTTCAACCCTCACTTTAAAATATTTCATTTTTCATCTTAATCCAAAAGTCTTTAAATTCAGGGGTTTTGATAAATTCATCATCTTCCAAGAACTTGTGAGCTGCAACTACCCTATCATCCTCATGTATTTCTCTTTCTCCTTGTACCTCAATATCGGCTCTAGCTTCAGGCCTGTGGGCTTTAGTTTCAAGCATAGGTTGGTCCAGTTTAACATCATCCTTGAAATTTCTTAACACATTAACTGCTTCTTCTGTATCTCCAACCTGCTCATTTATTTCATAGGAAACAAGTGGGTTTATCTCTTGTGTATTTTATTTTTTAGAAGGTGGTTGTTCAGGAGGTGATCCTAGAGAAACATGACATACTGAAACAATATCCAGAGTTGGTTTTGTAATTACAATACCACTTGGCCTTTTGGGAGAAAATTTGGCAAGTCTCCCCATATCTGCTATAGTCTTAAATAATTCATGACACATTATCATATCAATCCTCTTGACAAGATCTGCTTCCTCTACGAAATAACCCAAGAAATCACTGTGCTTCATCTTTGTTTCTTCCTCAATCCTTTTCATAATTTCCCATTTTCTCCTCCTCTCATATACCTCTTGAGGAGTGAAACAATTTCTGATTACATCTTCTTCATAATCAATCTGGTGATTAACCATAGCCTTGGTAAGGATGGCGTGTCTTACAAAATTCATGTGACCCTCAGGGTCAAAAGCTCTTTCCTTTCCAGACTATAAGGGGTACCTTGTTTTTAGATAATTTTGAAAGTCTTCAAGTGTATAAGATCCCACTGATAGTTCCCAACATGTTGTCAAATTGGGTAGAAATGTACCCTTCCTTTGTTTACTCATGAAATCCTTTTCCATCCATAGAATCTTCCACATGAATTCTAAAAAGGCTAATTGAAGGGGGAAAAACTTTGGTAGTATATGTGGGGCCTGTGGGCATCCATAAATCCCTATTATTGTGGTATCTAGTAGAAAAAACCAATCACCGAAGTTATGAGTATGGCCTTGCTCAGGTTTCAAAGCCAAAGCTCTTAACAATTGTAGCACAAGTGTGTGTAGTCTTGGTGGTTGGTTGCCAAGAACTCTCATAATTCTATACATAAAGCAATCATGGAATATCACATAATTTTAATTCTTACATCTATTGTCCCATATATAACACCATAGTTGCATTGGCAGCAAATTCCCCTACTTTTCAATCTAACCCAAACACATCCTCTTGGTCCATCTATCTTTATTCTAGTATAATATTAGGTGGCACAACAAAGAATATTGCCTGAATGTTATGGGGGCTCTGTTTTCCCTGACTTGTAGAAATGCTTCATGCAATGCTTTCTCAAGATATGGGGAAGAATCATATTCAATGTTCATCTCAGGGTTTTGGTTCCTCATAGCCATCATCATTAAACTAACTAACATTCACTCTTCTGCATCTATCCCAAGTACTTGACCAAGAGTAAAGTAGGTTTTCTTGAAATAGAATTGGAAATCTGAGACTTCAAATGGTTTAGGAGTAGAATGGGATATATGAATCACCTTGTTGTTCATACCCCTTTTCATGTAAATGGGGACTTCATCACTTCTATAGGTTTTCCTCAATCTAGTATATTCTTCTTTACTTCTTTGCAAATCAATTTTAGTTAGGGCTTGTTTGTTTAGGTAAAGACATTCAATGATGGCTGCTTTAGTCAACACAACTAATGGTGAACCATTTGACAATCTCACAGACCTAGTAGCAAGATGATAACTTTGAGCCAATACTCTAATGAACTCTACATCTATTAAAACATTTGGGAAAATTAAATTGGCCAAATATAATGCCCATGGATTTGACATCAGAATCTTACCCTCCCTTTTGTCATAAAAGTACCATAACAGTTCCCACCCAGAGATAGGGATAAGTGAATGTCTACAACTGTGAGCCATATCATTAAAAAATTTATTAAATCCTCTCTCAATTGATTCAAGGAGTATATGCATGATAGACTGTTGTAAGGACCTCTTTTTAACCTTAGATTCTTCCTTTTTAATTTTAGGTTCTTTCTTCTTGGCTGACATGATGTCCTTTTTAGTTTCAAGTTCTTTCTTCTTGGGTGGGATGATGTTTAATAACTATCTTATTTCTCCTATACTTCTAAAATGCAGAATTTCAAACAATCTTGTACTTGTAAAACTTAATTCATAGTTTAACTATCTTACTTCTCCTATACTTTTGAAATGTAAAATTCCAAACAATCTTGTACTCGTAAAACTTAATTCACAAGAGTATTGTACACTTACCTAGGTTACGATGGTTGTAGAGCTTAACCTCCTCGAACTCCCAGCTCCCCGCATTATAATTTTTGCAAATGAGTGCAAAGAGAATGTCAAATTCTTGGTTTAATGGCTTTTGAGATCAGTCATGTCAACATTAATATCAATATTACGCCAAATATTTTGCTCGTAGTTTGAGTTTGAACATGCACCATTGATTTTACAAGATCAAATGGTTGATGTGATTCATGCATTTAATACTGCTTTATTGCGACCACTTTCTATAACTACCATGGGATAGAGGGGTATAAACTACTATACCACATGCTTCTTTGCATTTCATTGTGGGGTAGTGGGATCCTTACCTCTATACCACAAGCTTGACTTGTTTAACTTGCGGTACTGTGATTTACATTAATGGTCACATATGGCTTACCGCCATACTACATGCTTCATCACATCTTTATGCAGTATAGCGGTTCATATCGCCCTACTGCATGCCTTTATGATCTCCCTCGCGAGATGGCAGGTTACCACGCTAAACCGCACCCTTCATTTTTTCTTCTCGTGGTATGGTAGTTTATGATGTATTTAAAGATGGTGGGTTATTCCCCACTATACCACACCCTTCATTTTTCCTTCTTGTGGTATGACGGTTTATGATGTATTTAAATTCTCTCATACTGCCCAACCACGTCCTCATCATAATACTTCAGCGGTATGGCGGTAAATATCTTCATCTTGTTTGTTACACACCACCAACCTGCCAAGGGTTCACCACATCCTTGGCTCCTATTCATCAATACAGTAGGACATTCATCATCTTTTAGATACAACTATTTTGGATTCATATCTTCTAAACATATCATCCTTGTTTATGGAGTCTCATATTATAGATTCAAAAGGTTTTGTTATCACTATGATTTGCACCCTAGCTGAATCTTAACACATCTAATCATGTGAAATATGGGAAATTTTCTAAGGCTGTGGGTCACCTATAGTAGAAAAGTACCTCCAAAGAAAGCTGGTTCTTTATTGGATATCACCTAAACTACACTACTGAATTTGTAGAGGAAAAGGGTGGAAGGAGTACTTTAAATGAAACCTAATTCTATGGTGATACACCAAACTATCAAGAGCTATGAACATTTAGACTAACATACACTTGAACACTAATGACATATGTTGAACTACACAACACTATAAGTTTATGCATGAAAATTTTGTAAAAAGGTTTGACTTGCATACACTTTTAGGAAGGAAAGGTAACTTTCACAAATAAAAAGGGTCATATACAAGTTTTAAAACACAATTTACAACTTGCATAACCATACTTTTGTAGAAAATGAATGATACATGAGACAAAGCTACAGGGAAATAAAAATATCTCACAAGTAACTTGATCAATCATCTGGCAATACAAGTGCTACAAGAACAAGAAGGAAAAATAAGATAATCAATGGTATCCAAGGTATTCTCTATATATCATACTCCAAAACGAGTTACAAAGCATGCTATAATCTCCAAAGGACTGTAAAAGTCACAAGGCAAAAAAGTACATAATTTGAACTCTCTCCAAAAATGAGTTATGAGAGAATAAGTACACAACACCAAGTGGTTCCACCAAAAAAGGCTCTAGAAACCACCTTGGGTCGGATGCAACAAAAAGCCTAGAATATAGCACCTATATCCTCTCCAAAAGATGCTCATAATGGGTGAAAAAGTCAAGTTGAACCAAGTCCAAAATGATGATACATAAAAAAAACCCCTAAAAGCTCTCAAACTCTCATAAAAGTCCCCTAGATGTCCTCCAAATGTTCATAAACTATCTCCAACTCCCCTATATGCTCTCAAAAGGATAACTCCTTGAACAAGTCTTCATAAAGGCCAAGAGGAGTACGTGCCATATTTTTGCATGAGAATAGATATATGATTTTAATGGTTTATAAAAACACCATGAAAATCATATACTTTACACTTTTGTCCAATGCAAAACAAAAGGAATTGGTCAAATTGACCATACATTTGTAAAGAAAAGAAAAGAAAACTAAGTCATGAGACCTAGTCTTCATGGCATATTATAAAGGGAATCCTGCACTTTACAAGGCACGTCAAAATGCAAAGGTCTCACAAACAATACAAAGGCATTTAAAATGCCTAAGGCATAAACATCACTTATGAACCCGCAGGCATACATTATTTGGTATCTATTTTGTTAAACTAAAGGTAAAAATACACCTCCTATTGGTAATCTCTATAGGGTTTTAACCCTAAGTAAAATAAAAGCAAAAACAAAAGAAACATTTCAATTTGTCGAGCTTTCTAGAGAAGCCAAAGCCGCTGCCAAGGGTTTGCAAAATAGAGCTTCCTGAAGATGTTGCTGGCGGATTCATGATGAAAATAGAGGAATTTCATTATATTTTTCTGTAATTTTCTTCCCAGGCACTTACTGGTAAGTCATTTTTCAAAAGAAATCTGAATGAAAACTCTTTAATTGTGATTTTTAGGCTTTACAAGCCACAACATTCTGCATTTTCCTCACCTATTTTGAATGATTTTTTTCATTTTCTATGATTCTTCTCTTGTCCGACCACCATGGAGATTTGTCTTGAAGTCATGGGACGCATCTCAAATTCATTTATGTGCAAAATAATAGAAGAAAAATGAGAGGTAAGAACATTTCTACATTTTATTGTATTTTGTCTTTACTTTCTTAAAAAAAGGTAAAGAACCTAGGCTGCGAGTTAGCTCAAAGATTGAGAGTCTTTTGTAGTTGGATTTGAATATGGGAATATGACACTGTATATTCACTATTTTATGTATTTACTCAAATCCATTTGTCCTGTATTTGATTTTCAAAATAAAACACATGCTCATAATTTTCTTTGTAAGCAACATCATTTTCCTTCATTCCAAAATGAAAAGAAGAAATTTGATGCACTTCTCCAGATACTATACTCTTGAACTTCTGATTATCATTTTGTCATGAATATCATTAAAGTCTCTGCTATACTGTGAATTCTATTGATTTGTCCCTATAGACACAAGGGTTTTAATTGCATCATAACTGTAATCTCTTGATACTATTGGCATACTTAAGTTGACAAAGAAAAAATATTGTTCTCTGAGCTGTTGTTATGTCTGAGATCTATTACTTAATCACATTTCAATCTCAGATAACATTTAAAACTCATATTTAATATGTGTTGTAAATGCTTTCTTATGTATGCTTTGTGTTCTCTTTTGGAAAGAATGAACATATGCTCAGTCTGAAGATTTGGCTATCATTACCAATTTCCTTTAAGAATCTTCCCTTCTTTTACTCATTGCCACTATCAAAATATCCTAACAAAGATTGTTTTATATGCTTCAAAACCCAAATTTACATTTCACTATGTCATATAATGGCATTGTATTAGATATTCATGCAAACACTAAATATATGATCTTTGCTCAACTGTCAAGCCCTTAGAAACTTGAAATATAGTTGCCAAACTTCCTGAATAGCCTCCTTTATGCCTATGCTTGACTGAGTTTACTCATTGGTGACTGTCATGTAGAGCCTAGACCATCATATTTGCTTTAACTATGCTGAAAGTCATTCATCTTGAATGAATGAAACTTTTCCATTGAATCTACAGCAGAAAATTGTACTTTGTATAACATTTTGCATTGAGCACATGTAACTTGAGGTGACACAACCTCAAAGTATAGTTGTCCTTTCTTGACACACCTTCCTATGAAAACTGGAGAGTTATTCCATTCCATGAATGAGGAATGAGTAAAACAAAACCATTTGATTATTTGATCACTCATCATTGTCTAAAAGGTTGTCCACTTATCTTCTGATATTCTTAACACTTTCCACAGTTGACAATAATGACTTTTGACACCTGTTTCATGCTTTGTGACTTTTTGAATGACTATATGTCACTTATGATAGTGACTTTTAACTCATTGTCATAAAGGAATGAATCCTTTCAATGTCTCTAAAAACACATCAAAGCAGCACGCTGGGCTCAACCCTTGTGGGGGCCACATTTATTCCCACATGCTGAAATTAGATGAATTAAAACAACATAACTTTTCTGAATCTACACATGAAGCAAACAAGTTAGAAAAATAAATGCATATTTTGGATGTGTTTGATGACTTCAATGGTTTTCTGGGGCATCCAAGGTTTTCCTTCTTATTTAATGCATTTGGAGATCAATTTATACATGCATAGGTGTTTGTTCATTTAAGGTTAGAGACCTTTCATTGCTTAGAGCATTTCTCTAACATCATTGCTATTTCCAGATGTAGGAACTAGGAGTAGAAAGGAGCTAGGAGGGACACAAGCGGCACAGGGGGGAAACAACAACACAAGACAGCACAATATGAACCAATCATTCTCAAGAAACGACTAGTTTCCCTCCTTATATGAACATTTACATTTATTAATTATTCATGTATATGCTTTTCTTCATTTTCATTGAATAAGTCAGTCTCATGGCTTGTGTGAGATAATGTACATTTTTACATTCAATAAAGGTTACTTCTTTGTTCAGAAAAGACTGGAATCCTTCTTCTATTACATGCACTTGTATGAATGCAGTAATTTGTAAATGTAATATTTTGAATTATTTCATTTATGCACTTGAATGTAATATAGGAAATATTAAAATGTACCTTTTCTTCTTTCAATTCAAATAAAAAATGTCAACTTGATTGAGCTATAAGTGAAAATCTGGTAGTAGGTTTATTTTGCAAAAATGCATCTCCTCTTTCATGTCAACCACATCACCACTATTAGCTCATGATTACAATATTTGGAGATTGTTTTATATCAACCTTCATATGATCTTGGATTGACATCATCTCATTTTGACATGAGGATATTTGAGTAGTTTTCAGAGGTACAAATCATTTGGATATGGATTCCCTTTTCATCCAACTTATGGGAATGACTTCTCCAATCACGAGTGGATTTGTTTCTTCCTAAGGGGAGAATTTTTGTTTATAGGCAGTGGACTGTGTTTTATATTTAGGATTTCACCATTGGCACAAGATATCTTTCTTTATGGGGGGATTGATATCCTCATTTTCTCTCTCCTATTGGGGGAAATCTATTATACTTGCATGAGAGAAGTAGTCCTAGGGGGTCATATTGAGTCATCATTTCCTTATTTCACTAGTGCATTTATTTAATTTCATCTCTTTTGGAGAGGAGTTTTTCCCATGTAGTTTTCTCATTTTCTCTGGTTGCAAGATATTTGATTTGTTTACAGTATATGGGAACCTCATCAAGCCTTGTAGCTAGGACCCATTTTTCATCCATCCTTGCATTTATCATTGTATTTTTAGCTTCTCCCTAAGTTGATCTTAAGGGGGGGTTAGAGTAAATAGTTAATCACCTAATAATTAATTAATTATTAGGCCTCTTTTCTTTATTCACTTAATCTAAACTTAGGAGTGATTTTTATATTATTAGATTAAACTATTTTTAGGTCATATTTTTGTTAGTATAAATAATACCATTATATAATTAGTTAGTTTTAATCACTTTCTAGTTTGACCTATTCACATTTTACTTAATCTTAATTAGGCTATTTTAGAGTTTTGTCTCACCTTATGTGGTTGAGACATGTGTCCTCACTTTTCTAGACACCTCTTTCATGTACACTTTCCACTCATAGAACACTTGTCATGTGAGTTAACAAGTGTTCCATCATTGGAGGGGTAGATAGTCATTGTGTTAAACTTTCCTACCTTCACCACCTTTCCTATATAATAAAGGTTAGTTTGTACATTCTAAGATCATCTCTTGATAATATCATTTGTCTCATTGTGTGCTCATATTTTTTGGAAGTTTATCTTGGTTTTTCTTTATGATCTTGGCTAATCCTAACAGTTGTCTCATAGAATAGGATGAGGACACTTTCCATTATCTAACTTAATCCTCACCTAGGATTTCATCTATGTTTTATTTTTTCTTTTATAAGATTTAATTTGCATATTGTAATCATCCAATCCAATTATATTCATTTATATTAATTCAATGCACCTACAACTAATTTTCTTGATCGATAACTTTCTCAAGGTTGCATAACACATAATCATGGATTTTTCTCTCTTCATGTGATAAGAGTTTTGTTTGTAGGTGATTTTTTGGAGATATAGAGTTCATTATCAACTCCAATAGTTTCATATGCCTAAAAAAAATTATATATATTTATAGATCTTGGCCTAGGAATTTTTGTAGCCCCTAAAAAAGTGGCCCAAAAATTTCATTGCACAATTTTTGGAATTTGGATAGGTGATCCTTAGGCTTTTGGGCCATCTAGACACAATGGTGAGATCAAACATGTAATACCTTTGGATGTTGTTTGTGTTGGTGTGGATGTGGTACTTTATTAAACTTGTTAGAATTTAGGACCTAGTTATATCTTAATCTTAAGATTACATAAATTTATTTTTTATTTTTGTCTCATTTTATAGGATTTAGACATTTGACATAATCTTGTATTCTTTAGGGCTTCTACCCTTGCTAATATAGCAAGGATATTTGTTTTCATTGTATCATTGTCATAATTAATTTTAATGAGCGATACAATTTTTTTTATTGTATCCATTATTTGTGGAAGGTTTGTTTGGTTTTTTTGATAGATTTTTGTATTGAGGGTTCACCATTACTTCAACATGGTATTAGAACTCATAATCAACAAACCCCTTTTAAAATTTTGAGGGTTTTTTTAACCTTAGGATGTTACAAGAATCCTCTTGGAACAAATGGACCTCACCATCACATCTAGAACATCCAAAAAATCTAAGATCACATCTCCAAGTGGTGGAATTAGTCTAAAAAAAATTGGGAAATAATTTTGGGTCTTGGAATTCATGCAAAAAATCTATACAAGAGTATGTATTTGCACAATTGTATGATGCCATACTATATTGATCCATCTCTATATAGTAAATTGGCTCTACTTGTATATCCATTTTTTGTACAACTTTATGACCATTATGAAATTCCATGCCAACACTTTTCTATGTTGATATCATGACCTATGAGAGTTTTTTAATGTTATTTTTAGGCCTTAGTCACATTGAAATTTTGAAGCCTACATATAGGAGGTTAGAGTTGCCTTAACCATTGGTTGTTTTTCCTACAAAGATTACAATCAAGGTCAACCCTAAGGGGATTAACCCAAGTTGCAATCAATTGGAGTTGCACTTATTTATGCATCACCAAACTAGCTACCATTTCTAGGATGACCACCTTGCCACCACCAATCTATCACTCATGTAGTACTCTACCCAATTTATATTTTTCAATTACTACGTCACTTCCAAATTCAAATTCACTATCGTATTGTTTCTTGGTTACCATTAGAGGACCACCACCTACCCTTCATCATACCCTAAAGGAGATGTATTTTATTTTTGGAATAGCTTGTGCATATGAATATTTTAAAAAGTGAATAGTCATAAAATTTTAGTTATAAAAATTTCTAATCATGTTGATAATTCTTCCAATTTTTTTTATTGGTGTGGAGCCACTCCAATGTCTAAGTAAATTAGTGATACAAAGTATACACATGACTCAAAGGACTACACATGACTCAAAGGACCTGAGGATCCCTAACTAAAAAATACATTATTCATGAGAGGACTACATTTAATTATCATCCAGGGAGTCATAAAAAATTAGATAGTGCTATAAAAATATATACATTCACAGATTCTAGACACATCCTACATCAATGGAGTATAGGTAATTACACATGTGAAAATACAATAAAAGTTGAAAATCAGAGTAAATTTCTAATTCAAATGTAGACACCGAAATTTGGACACTCACATTTATCCAAATTTGTCCCTTTTCGTCTAATCATCCTCTTATTCGCGTTAATTAGATAATATTGCTACTATCTAATTAATATCCTTAAATTCTTCTAAATCCCTAAGGTATTTAGTTAACAATTAAATACCTTACACTTTAATCCCCCTTTCATCAAGTGAATTAAATAAATATGACATTTATTTAATTCCTCACATGTCACATCCTTTTCCTAATCTTAATCAACCTCCTAATCTCATGATTAGAGATGTGCACATGTCTAATATTTGATTAGGATGTGTCACATCCTCCAACTTTTGCAAGTTGGCTTATAATCTTCCTTAACCACTAATTATCTTCTAATTACTGATCAGTTAAGCCTAATCAGTACCTTGGTCAACTCTCCCCATCCCCCAAGGAATTTTTAATTCCTTTTTATTCATCCAAGACTCCTCTCTTCCCCATGTGAATTTTTAATTCACATTTATCCTTCCAAGACTCTCCTTATTCCAATGCAAAGTTCTAGAACCTTTGACTTGTCACATCAATCACATGTGCCAAGGTCTTCTAGAACCTTTGACTTGTCCCATTAGTCACATGTGGGTAAGTACTTACCTTTTTAAGTACCTTGTCTTATCCAAGTTACTTCTCACCTCTCTTTTTGGGAACCTTGTCTTATCCACAAGATTTCCCAATCATGTGAATTTTAAATTCACTTTTTATTCATCCAAGATTCTCCTCTTCCCCATGTGATCATTGAGAGGTCACATCATCCTTATTCCAAGATAATTACAAGTACCTTCCCATCGCATGTCATCTTCCACCTCATGTGTCCTTATCCATCTTGCCCATGGTGACAAGATCTCAACCCTTCATCTTGCCCATGGTGGAAAGATTTCAACCGTCTGTTTCCCTAGGGTTTCTCTCCATAAAATGAAGGATTTTTCTTTCATTCTAATTCATTATGCATTCAAAACAAAATTCATTCAACATTCAACCAACTTCATTTCTCAAGCCCATACTTGCATCTTCTCATACCCACCATTGTTGCATACCTTAAGCTCTCATTGCATCTATCTTGTTCATTTTATCGACTACCCACATCTCTCATTCCAATCCTCATCTCATCTAGAGTATTTTGAATCCACTTTCATCCATTTTTCCATCCAAGGAGCACATATTTCAAGCTACATCAAGGGCCAACCAAGGAGATCAACATGAAAGGTATAACCACTTCCATTGCTATCCTTCTTTTGTGCTTTACTTAGGCTTATTGTTGAGGTGGTCTTGTGTTTCTTTATTTTGCATTTATAGTTTAGTTTTGCATATTTAAATAGAAAAACACTTGCACACATCAAAAAATAGGGGAAAGAATATAAACAACTACCTTTTGCTACAACTGATGGTGAGTGGGAATGGGCATGACAGTGGTTGTTTGAATTATAAAGAGGATGTAGATGGTGGAGAAGAGGATTCAAATGAGGCAAAATATGTTCTTGTAGTGTTGGTGCTTCCCTTGATTTAGCTTATGATTCTATTGGGTTTGTCAAGGCCTGATTTAGAGGGGTTTGTGCATATTTTTGAGGGGTTTCGTGGCTTTTGCTAGTGTGGCATGCTGGCTTGGTCTGTTTTTGTCTTAGGAAAGGTGTTGCTGTGGGAAATATTGTTTGTGGTTGTTATTTTGGGTGTTCTTATGCTCTTGATGACCCTTTTTATTTCTCCTCTTACTTTATTTACAAAAAGGTCTCTTCTTCTTGTTGATCTAGAGACATGGTGGCTTTGGCTAATAATGGTGTCTCTCTTTCAAAGGCACATTGGCCTTAGTTGGGTCTTTGTTTTTGTAAGAGAGGGGGACCTCCGTGTGCAAGACCCTAGGTCATGAAGGGCCAAGACATGAGAGGCTTCCCTAACTTACCTTAGCTAAGTGTAGTGTTAGGAAATGCAAGGCGAGAGTAACGAGGACCGTGAGGCCTCTCAATCACTTTGTAGACTCGAAATACATGAAGGGGCTAGGCGAGCTAGTTTTTAGGTCCAACACTACACCTTAGGAAGCTATCTGCCTGAGGAAAAAAGTGCGGTATTTGGATGATAGCGCGACATGCTGGTGTCTCTAAAGTGTGTTGGCATCTATACAACCAAACAGTAGCGAAGATGAGGTTAAACCTAGAAAAACTAGCTAACAACCCAACTAACTAACTAAAGGGCCAAAATGATGCAATTAAGTAAATAAAGTATTCTTTAATATTATAAAAGAAAATGAAAGAGTGAAAAGGGAAAGAATGATCTCACCAAGAAATTTGGTCACTAGCTGGCTCTTCGAAAGAATGTACTCCTACACACAGAAAGAGAGGAAAATGTTGTGTAGCTATATAGGGACCTGCCTCAATTAGACCCCCGTTTAGGTGTTTCCACCTCCACAGAAAGCTAAGAAAGTGAGATACAAAAAATAATATAGTAAAGAGCACTAAAGCACTATAAAATAGTAAAGTGCTAACTCAACCAAGTGATAGAGGAGAGGAGAGGGAAGCTTACCACCTCCACTAAGAGCACTCAAGGCTGCTTGGGGGAGAAAATGAGAGTACTCGAGCCTCTGTGGCAATGGTGTGGTCCCAAAATTTCTTTACCGAAGTGATGGAGTGTTTCTTTGGCTGCAATGGAATGCTTGGAATGTTGCTTAAGAGCTTGAGAGTGAATGCAAGAGGATTGAAGAAGCTTGTGGAGTGATTGTAGAAGATAGAATTCATGTTGAAGGAATGAATTTGAAGAAGGAATGAAAGAAAAAACCATATTCAGGTTGGTTGGCTGAAGGGGGAATTACAACTTCACTCCCAATGAGAAGTGTAATGCCTCTATAGGTTTAGCCACAAGAATCTGCCAGGGACGTAAGCGTGCCGCTTAGATGTCTGCGCGTCGCGTGGGTGTCCCCGACATAAATTCCTCCACCGATGCTCAAAGCAGGTGCCAAGTGTGATGCAAGTAGTGGGATTAGGTGGAATTAAGCCCCAAAACTTGGTTTTCTAAGGTGGATAAAGGAAAAAAGGGGATTTTCACATGGGGTGCAAATTTACTCCTATACAGTTTTGAAGGCCAAGATTTCTGTTTTGGGGACCCTTGTTTCTGCCCACTTTATCTGTGTTGGAACTCTTGTGTGGGATAGAGGCTTTTTGGCCTACTTGGTTTGGGTCGGGGTTTCTCCCAATATTCACCTTCATCCCTTTGTCCTGATGGCTGAGGGCTTCGACTAGGTTGAGGACTCATGCTATCTCAAGTCTAGATCAAAGGAGTCCTATTTTAATAGGGTGAAATTTTGGTTGTTGGAGAACCTTTGGTATGAGGTGGTTTTGGTAGAGCGGGGGTATGTTGAGTTTTTATCTCAACATATTTTGGTCTGGGTGTTGGAAGCTACTGTTCTGCTTCTAGTGCTATTTGTGACTACTATTTTGCTACAAGATTTGGTCTTGAGCAACATCTGTGCTTTTTTGCCAAATTGTTTTGTGGGGGTTGTGTTAGAATTTTGGTTGAAATTCTTATTTTTTCTGACAACCCTAATGGAATTTAGGTTAAAGGGTGCTATTGCTGCTCTTTCTGCTATTCTCTTCCTGGTTCTTCAAATTGTGACTCCTATTGAGGTGGAGGTTGAGGGTTTTGAACTTATTTAGTTGGCCCCCTCTTTGGATTCTCCTTTGGAGGTGGAGCTTTCTCCTATAGAGATGGAGATTTATTTGGCTGGAGGGGTTGGGTGTTAGTGTAAGAGGATTTTAGCTACCCTTTATTATGCTTTTCCTTCTTACTCTCCTATTGAGGTGGGAAGTTTTATGAGTTGGAGGTGTTGAAATGGAGCTTTTTTTGCCCTCTTTTTGAGTTTGTTCTCTTGTGGATAATTAAGATGAGTGATGTGGTTGTTCTACATCATTAAGATTTTCATTGTCCCTGGTTTACAAAATATTTTTCCTAAGTGGATTTTTGGTTGTTTCCTAGTTGTCTCAAGCAGTGTTCTTGGTTACTTAGGGTTCAAGGGTCGCTTCAATACCTGATTATTGCAGCTTGGTTAGTGTTGATTATTTTTTGATGTTTATTATTGTTAGGCTGTTGATCGTCTTTGTTTTATCTCTTAGCAACGTTATTTGGTCAGGTAGGATTTCAAGTCCCTTCAAAACCTATTTGTAAAGGGTTTTAGGTCCTTCAAAACCTATTTCTCCCTCTAATCAAAACTACCTTATGCTACAAGTACCTAATACTTAAGACTATAACTATTAACTATTAAAAATGTAGTGTCCTAACCTAGTTAATTCCTCTGGAGTATGAAACCAAACATGAAGCCACATAATTCAATTCATGAATTAGAACACATGCACTCATAACATATAATTAAAAAATACCAACTAAATTCAACAATACACTATCTAATCTAATAACCAAAATTGAAGTGGGTTACTAGTACCTCAAGTGACCCTTGCTTAAGTTTGTTGCTTCCATAGAAGCTATCAAACACTCACTCAAAAAATCATGATATTAAACCAATTTCCTTTATTTCATTCTAACACTAAATGATTACATAAAATCTAACAAGAATATATTGAATATCTTTGTAATGTAATACACATTCTATTGCTGCAAATACTAAGTAATAATGGTAAAAAATAGATAACCAAGTAATTAGATAACTAGGTAACTCCATCTCCTCCTCGATAGAAGATCCTACTATATAAGGTTTGTGAGGAGTTTCATTATTCATGGACTAAAAGTAGAATTGTGAAACAACTATAAACTCTCCCTCAAAGATAGGAAGAGGAATAAGTCTGAAACAAAAAAAATAACTATATGAAGCGGGAGTAGAAAAATCAAATTTGAATTCTATGCCCAACAATTTAACCACTCATAACAGAAACATGATCACAGAAAAATCCTATCATAAATCAGTCTTGCTGGAAGACTTTTTCTTCTCCTAATTGTCTTATTTAGTGAGTAAGAGTGATATGTGGTGACTCACGACTGATAAATAAATGATCACCTTTGTTTCCTTCTAAAAGTGTCATCCCCTGGTCGTTTGACTCCTCTACAACAATTCATCATCCTTATACTATGGGTTGAGAAACCCATTAGTGTGGGTTGACAGTTCTTCTTTCTACAAGGTGTTAGTCTTATTCCTAAGGTATTTGCAATATTAACAATCATAAATTAAACATGAAATCCTAATAAATTTCATATTCATTCATGCATTCTTACATACATATATCAACATAACATATTTCCATTTCCACATACTTAAGACTGCTTATAAGTATATAAAAGTATAAAAGGCCTTAGTAATGTCTTGAAACTTAGTAGAAAGAGATAATGAAAAGTATGAAATGGTGAAATGAAACTATCTAATTATGGAGACCATCAATTGGTGCATTCTATCATGTGTTGAAATAAAATAGTTTTTTGGGCTTCTAGGATCATGATTTTTTACCTAGATATCCATTTCTAAGATTCTTGTGACATTGGAATTTTGGTTCTTCAATCAACATAGTCATTATATAAGATTTTCTAGTTTATTCACTAGGTATATAAAGATTCAATCTAAAATGAACACTTTATTTTTACTTTATAGTTATAAATTTTGTAAAAGAGTTTAATTTTTTTTGTTGTGGGGGGTTAATTTTTTTCCTAAAACAAATCAAAGGATCATAAAACATCAATTTCTAGAAAAAATAGTTTTCTTTGCAAGGAAAAAACTCAGTCACACATGGTGAACAATAATTCTATTGAGCACCTCATGCCACACAACTATTACACCTACAAACCTTAGATGATCAAATTAGTCATATGTAAGGGATTTTGGTTTATATTATATCAAAATCCACTTGAGTTCACTTAGTAATATGAGATATTTTTATATATGAACATGATGGATGAGGCCATGAGCATGATTGCACTACATGTTTTTAGATAGATTGTTGTTTCATATTGAATCTTGTTACACTCCTAAATTTTTTTGGGATAAGTACAAGGGGTTATTTGGTACTATCAATGAATTTCAAGAATTACAAATTGAGAAAAAATTAACTACTCTATAACCTAATTCCTTTCCTTGTATTGAGAACATTACTATAAAACTCAAGTCACCAAGATCACTTTTTCATGTTGTGGAAATGATAAATATGACAAAGCATGTATTTTTTTTATATTTTTAATATTAGAAGGCCATTTCAAGTGCTCTTCTACTTTCTCTTCTCCTATGTGTTAGCTCTCAAAAATGCAAG
>VDFB02274144.1:0-37708 GCA_007258455.2 Sequoia sempervirens
GCGAATTTATTTGCCCAGAAATAGCCCATGAATTTGAACCAGGAGAGCCACGAAAAAATTTTAGACCTCACGAAAATTTTTCCCAGACAGAAAAAATTCGAATTTCAAAAAAGCCACACAGAAATTTCGAAAAAAAAAATCCGAAATTAAGCTCACAAAAATCTTTGAAAATTTTCAAAGAAGATTTTATTAAATTTTTAATTCAAGAGCTGAAAAAATCTTGAAAAGATTTTTATGAATTAAAAATTCAATTTTGAGCGTATTGGCTCTGATACCATATTACGCAAGTAATTGGTAAATTAATTGATGTATTAACAATGAGCAAGACGCTCAATAAATAGTTTACAAGATTTACAAAAACTGGAAAGTTTCTAAAAAGAAACTCCAGATAAGATCGGAGATGATCTTATCTCTATCTTACAATATTTTACAATATTGAGCATTAATAAATAAATAAGCATTATTTTAATAAATGGTCATAGTCGAGTGAAACTTAGAATTAATTGATAACAGTGGACTGGTAATTGCACAATATCAATTCTCAAAAATAACTCACAGAAATACAAATGGCTCTCAACAAATAAACTCTCCAGAATAAATGAATGCTCTCAGCAATATGATTTCTCTCAGAAAAATATGAATGCTTCTCAAAAAATATGAATGCTCTTAGAATTATAACTTCATAGGAATAATCTCCAGAAAATAGATGGATTTCGAATTCCCAAAAAGGCATGGTGAAGAATGGTCAGGGTGGCTTTATATAGAGCCTCTGCTAAACGATTCTCCACATCACAAGGCATGTAAACTGCCAGGACTGAATTAAGAATGTTTCCATTGTGTAATGTGGCGAATTTCAGAGGTGAATCAACCTCATTCTTTGACAACAAACAAAGAATAGTTCAAACTTGCACATGGTGGAAATTGATGGATCGACACCTCCAGGCGTGTCTCTATTTTGGTGCGATTTGCAGCAATCTTGTTTGATGATTCATCTTTGAAGAAATGGCCAAGGTTTATTGTTTTCCATTTTGCCTAAATTCGTGGTACAAAAGACACATTTCTAGGCTGCATTTTCATCCATGGAGAGTCCTGGACAAAGCGTGCGCTTCAGTCCCGTGCACGACATTTCTTCTCAGTGCAACTTTCACTCTCTTTTTATTTTTCAAAAGTTTCAATATAATTATGATATTGCTATCAGGATTCAACCGTGTAGTTTCGAGTCAAACTCATTGACCCATGTTTCATGAGTAGTGGTTCAACAAGAACCCATCTCTCATGATATCGAATGGTCCACTTAGCATCATTGCCTGGTGATGCTACAGAGGCGAAGCACCGTCCGCGGGGTCACCCATCCCAAGATCGCCAAGCGCCGCTTTAACTGCAGGAGTTTGGCGCTTAACTGTGGAGTTTTCCTACTACCTCCGGTGAGCATCACCTAGATGTACCGAGTGCTAAGGGACTGATTCGATATCATGAGAGATGGGTTCTTGTTGAACCACTACTCATGAAACATGGGTCAATGAGTTTGACTCGAAACTACACGGTTGAATCCTGATAGCAATATCATAATTTGACACGCTGTGGAAAAATACCTCCTCCTTATCAGTTTCAATATAGTTTCAAATGAAATATTTCCTCTTCAAAAGTTTGGCGTGATTTATCTCATAAATTTTGATTCAAATAAAGTGATTTGAATAAATTGCATATAAAGTATTGATATAACTTCATTTGATTTAAATCGGTTTACATAGTTCAATATTTGATATTTCATGAATTGATCTATTCATTGACTTTCATAGTTTGAAATAAAGTCTTCATTTAAAGACTTCACTATGAGATATATCAATTCCTTATTTATTTCAAATTAATTAATATATATATATATATTTAATTATATAATTATATATTTATATTATAGTTTTATTTACTTTATATATATATATATATGTTTTGGTAAGACTATATATATTTAATTATATAATTATATATTTATATTATAGTTTTATTTACTTTATATATATATATATGTTTTGGTAAGACTATAATATATATATATATATATATATAAAGTAAATAAAACTATAATATATATATATATATATATATATATATATTTACATATATAAATATATACATATACATATTTATTCGTTGAATACATATATTGCGAGCTAGCCAGCATGTTTTCAATATATATATCTATGTATATGTGTATACATGTGTATATGTAAATTCCAAGGCAAATATTATAATAATATTATTAATATCCACATTTATAGGTTGTGTGCGTATATTCATGTATATATCAGTGTATATAAATATATACATATACATATTTATTCGTTGAATACATATATTGCGAGCTAGCCAGCATGTTTTCAATATATATATCTATGTATATGTGTATACATGTGTATATGTAAATTCCAAGGCAAATATTATAATAATATTATTAATATCCACATTTATAGGTTGTGTGCGTATATTCATGTATATATCAGTGTATACCTCTATGTTCACGTATATGTAAGTATACCACATTGATGCATCCATACGAGCACATCCATATGCTAGCATACACTTGCACCAATGTGTATATACGTATGAATACATGTATATACAATATACATGCATATATGTTCACTTCCGTTTCACATACAGCCATATACGTTACCATCATAATGATCGTAATATCACAAACAAATACATAGATAAACATCACTTATACATGCATACAAAAGTAGACAAAACTCCAAACCAACATACAAGCCTACGAATGACTTACCTACAACTTCAAACAAACTGACCAAGCTTACTTAGTCTAAGGGACGTATGTGTGTATGCTCAAATGGTTCTCGTTACTGTTTACCTGACCAAGCTCCTCTCCCGAGTGATATTTCTCCTCTGCTTGGAGGAATGTTTCGCATACCTGCATTCAATGACACGCAGACGGGAGTCATATGTTCACAACAAAGCAGTATACATGAAACACCTCAAAAGTTAGAATAATCATTATTCAACAACTTGTATGCATCGTCCATCAAGGATTACATCAATAGAAGCAACAATCAAATGAAACAATCATTAAATGAAACACATTCATATTGATAACAAGAAACAACATCATTAATTCACCTCCAGAATTCTCATTACATTCACATTTACCCTATCTAGTAATGGTAAATACTAACGTCACAATATATATATGTATGGGTGGGTAGATAGGTGAATCACTTGTGAATATACAATAATGATATTTGCAGCAATTATTAAGCCTTATAAGTAATGATGACTCTTTAATATAAACATAAGTAGATTATGAATTTGTCCTCATCCTATAATCAATCCAGTATGAGGTTGAAGGAGGCGAGTAAGGAATCAGAAAATGTAGAGAGACACAACAACTCAGGTGATGTACTCACTTAGCAATAATATTTAGCATATTTTGAATATAAGAAATAGATATTGCTAATCTGATTATTGATATGATGCTTTCTTTAAACTTAACATAATGAGAATTACTCTAGGAAATGATGAACTTAAGAACCATTGATAAATGAAAATATATTTGATTATAGGCATGAAATAAATCTTGGATTAATGCAAATATATCTGATTGTGTAAGGATTGTGTACTACGTGCTTGTAAACCTATCAGGAAGGGCGAATCATGAGTGAAGTGGATTGTCTAAAAACCCCACTTTCAGCCCCTTAGGCCCTTAGCAAGGGATTGGGCCATAAAAGGTTGGGGGTCCCACTTAGGTTTCTGCCCCATAGGCCTGAGGCAAGGGATTGGGCAATAGGAGGTGGTAGGCCTTAGGCCACTTGGACTCTATGGTTCCTCTCCCCTGATAGGACGAGTGTTTTTCGAGGTGTTGCCATGAGTGGAGTATGCAGGTACTAAGCCCCTAGGCAAGAAGGATTGTGAGGGACAACCTCTTGAGCTTTACATGAGGGCTTCAGGGCGGATCCACCTATGGCACTCCTCTTATGTCTTCATTATTGCTTTATGATTATGAATATATTTTGGATGTCTAGATATTATTGCTAACAGATATATGTGTATGTGGAAATGTTATTTAAATTGGTGAATGCAGATTTCAATCTAGGATTATTTCATTAGAGAAACACATTCCTTTTGGAAAGAAGAAACCCTAAACCTAATCAACAATCGAATTCTAGGGCAAACAAGCGAATTCAAGAGCAAGGCTAGGTAAGGGACATTACAGGGCTCATTCTTCTTAGTTGCTACTATGAGCTTTATTTTTTCCATCATTGAATGCATGCCATCATATATTTCTCCCAAACACGGCCGATTTGAATCATCAAACCTAATCATACTCATGATGGAATCAGTGAAACACAAGATGCAATCCACATGAGCCTAACAATCATCATCTAGGATCAATGATTTGACCTTTTATGCTCTCTATGAATTTGCTTGCCTCCACACACTCCAAAGGTTGCTAATGACCATGGTGTTCAATGTCTCATGCACCTTCACTAGTTGCCCCAAGATGATTGTGTGTGATATGAAATGGGTCTTAGCAACCCAATGTAGTATATAAAACAACAAATTAAAATAAAAACAAAATAGATTCAATAAATTTAGAATCACAAATTTGATCAAACTTAAGGTAATTTAAAAATACTTGAAATCCTATAAACTTATCTTCAATATCTCCTACTTAGAGAAGGACCTGAAGATGCCTTGTGGAATATGATGATTTTTCATGGACATCTTAATCTTCTCACCCTTGATGAACCTTTCTTTCATCCACTTTATCTCTATGCCAATCTTTTACATTATCAAGTTTAGGGAGTGGATGGTACATGGTGTCGGATGTGCTTGTCTATTGCCTCAACCAATAATCTTGCTAACCTACAATTTTTAGTGTTGTTCATTATGACTTGGGCAACATTTTCAGCACCCACCATCTTTATTGCTTCTATGAGGATTTTGGCAATGAAGTTTGCATCCTTCACTTGCTCCTCATAATTAATTGCCTTTAAAAAATTGCCCCTTTAGGGTATTGTTGACGTGTTATATACTCGTGCAACTTAGATAAAATTCACAATGAACTTTACCTCTCATGAAAGATAACTATATATATCTTGGAACATAATTTTATTATCCCAAGGCTTCAATTGTTAGGTCTTGACTCACTAGATTACTTAGAGCTTCGTTGTGTATTATTTTACAAAGGGACTTATGTGCTTAGGGATTGCAAAATAGGGTTAGATTTGGAAAATAACAACTTAATTCACATATTCTACCCTAAATAAGTCTTGAACTATAATTTGATTAAGTTTATGCATTATGGAGCACTCCGCATCATCCGATCAGCAATATTTTGATGCTCCGTTTCTTTAAATTTTGATTTTAAATTTGATGAAAAGAAAATAGAAAAAGAGAAGGTGAGAAAGAGAAAGGTTAGAAATCCTAATTTCTCAAAAATCTTGTACAAATATACTTCAAAATCACAAAAGACATCACAACTAGTTTATGCTTCACCAAAATTACTCACAATTACACATAAATGGCGCAAACTTCAAAAAAAATTTCAAATTAAGAAAGGGATCATAGCATACTCAAATATTTCAAAATATTGAAAAGAGGTTTACAAGTCATTCAGGATTTACAATGTGTATGATTCAATTAACATTAGAATTACAATCCTACAAGTATAGATAAACAAAATCACCGACCTAATTGAAAGGAAACCATGAAGGAAACAACATAATGACAATTCTTCATTAAATGCCCCACAAGCAACAACAATTTCCGATCCTAAAAACAACAGAACAATGGCCCTTTTATAGAAACAAAGCTCCAAAGTTAGTTATAGATAGACGACTAAGATTCCATCTTGAGGATAAACAATCAAAATTCAAAAGGGTGAGAGAATATTCCAACGGTATTGGTGTCTTTAGTCTTCGATTGGCAATATCCCTTTTGGATGCAAATACTCAATGAAGATAGATTCTTTGCAAACATTTAACACAAAGCAAGTTGGAAGCAAACTTCGTAGGGATGATTAGAGGCCTTAACTTTGCAAAATCGGATGAGGGTCAAGAATCCACAAAACTTGAGATGCATTCCTTGAGCTTACTTCTCCGCTTCACTACCGGTTTGCAATGAGTCACTTGAACACGTCCTCCTTCTTATGTACTCACTTAAAGCAATCAGATCCTTGCTCACCTCGGATCTATCTTAATCCTACATGACAGATAAATTCCTTAAATCAAATTCTAGGTTGCAATGCAACAATTTGAATTAGGGTTTTTTGAATACATACGTGGATTAGAAAATCAAATTTTGATGAATATACTCGATGAGAATGCTCATAATTTTGGTATCACTTTGCTTATTCACTTCTTAATGCTCTGCAATAGGTCATTTGAACACTTCCTTTGTTGGTAGTCACTTTGATATGTGGGAATCAATTATCATTCAATGCACAAAGGAAATTGGTGAGCAATTAAAGCTACATGCAAGAGAATCACTTGGGATTTTGAATCGAAATTGCACCTTCAAACTTTGGTATTTCCACAATGTCGGGTTTAGATAGAGGTCATCTCACCACAAGATGCTTTTTACTTCTTTTAAACGTTTTTTTTGCAGACCTTTTCAAGTGAATCAACCCTTTTTAATTTAGATCTGTCGATAAGACGGGCTCAACTTTTTCGCAAACGGACCTTTTGTGGATATTTTGACTTCAACTAGTCATGCGGAAAATCCCAAGTGAATAAGTTCTTTAAATTTTAGATGTTTAGATGAATAGTTCTGTTGTTGACATAATCAAAAGGACATGATGACATCATTGACATAATCGTATGTTGAAGGAAGGGATATATGGATGATGCAAGCATTACGTAATGTCGATGTCATTAGGGTATGGATGGTGGAAAGTTCCACCTAAATTTGTTTCATGGTTAGTGATTATCTATCGGGTTTAAATATGCCTTGGACTTTTGCATTCATTTAAATTTGGTTTATGCTTTATTAAGTGTGGGGAAAGTTAAGTGAACTAGTTTTATATTTGGTTGTTAAGGATTAGGTTCAGATAGGCTTTAGACTTTTGCAAATAATTCATTTCAGTTTTAAATGGTTGGATATGGAAAAAGACTAAAAGTTAAGTAAATCTGTTCATTTTATATCCTAAAAGGTGCAGTTCACAAGGGCTTTTGCAGAGCTTCCTAATTGAATTGGCTATGCAGAAAAAACTTACAAAACCAGATTTTGGGCCGGTTGGAGGGATAAAATTTGCAAGCGAATATCTTCCTTGTCTTAATGAATTTTGAGAAACTTCCAAAAGGACTAGGGCTCAATTTTGGATATTCTATCCAACAATGATGAAGTTTTGGCTCTTGGGACAACCAATTTTGGGGACTTGGCTAATTTTGGAAATTGAAGATACTAAGGGACCAAGCTAAACCTAAACAAAAAAGGGGGTCCACATTTTGCTAGAAACAAAATGGGGTGTGTTGTGAAGAAGGCAAACAGGGACATTACAATGACATTAATTAAAGGCTGATTTTTACAAATTTTCCATCTATTAGATAAAAAGGATACCTGTTGTAATGTCCCCTTTTCCTGAGTTGTGATCAGATGTAGTGGATAGCCTAGCAATTGGGCCTCGTAGGCTAAAAGGGTGTTCAGGGGACCCTTTTGAGGGTAGTCTTTAGTTCGATAGCAAACCCTTTGGTGCTTTTTTCAGTATTCTTCAGCTCTTCATCCCCATCTATTGGTGGTGCGCTTTCCAAAGGCCATTAAGGAGACTTTGATGCATACTTACTATTTATAGTAAGTCACTTGGTTATATCACCTATACTTACTATTTATAGTAAGTCATATTTGGTTCAGTCATCGGCATGCCTATATATGGAAATTATGGTTGGATCACCTTTTGAGCTGGTGTCGGGTGATTATGGAGGATTAATGATTTATTTAATATTATTAAAGTTAATTGACTTTATAATATTAACATTTAATGATGACTTTATTAAAAGGGTGATATAAGGGGTATATGGCAATTAATAAAGTGTTATAATTATGATATTTTATTAATATGTTATATTTTGAAAGGGGCCAAATGCAGCAAAAGCAAATATTTATTTATTTTAATTATTATTTGGCCAAAGTGGAGATTTGGGGTATAAAAGCAAAAAGCATTTGCTTTTTCATCATTCATGAATATTATTCTTCTTGTGGAGATTTTTGGAGCAAGGGTTTGCTGGTTTTGAAGATTCAAGCTTTCTTGGGGACGAGATACCTTAGAGAGATCATTGTCTATAAGTGTGGAAGATCACCCAAGGACAATTTGAGAGATAGTCTCTTGCAGAGATTAACACAGAGCTTCATCAGCTTCCTAGAGATCATTCTTCAGGGTAGTTTAGAGCTTCCAAGATTAGGAGTGGTCATCCGGGTATGAATTTATGTATTTCCTGGAGTAATTAATAAAATCTGGATTTTAATTATTAGCATCTGTTGAAAATTAGTCATATTGCAAATATCTTCATTTTGTTTTTCATGGTTGAAACCCTAGATCAGTGCAAAATTCAGTAGTTAAATATCCTCCCAGGGGTGGGACATTTCACTTGTAGTTTGGCTCATGAATCCTTGTTTGGTTGTAGTGATGTCTCTACAAAATGTTATTCCTTTTCCAATAAGGTGGTGTGCAACTTCTCATACCTAGGACCTATTTTACTTGAGTTTGTTTAATTGATTGTCATCACTATTTCCTGCTAATATGGTGATCTCACAAGTTTTAAAGGAAGCCCATTTGCATAAATTCAACATGCAACGTGTTCATTTGCAATGGCCCTTGCCTCATTCTGAATCGTCTTATCCAATGGGCCTCTTTTGTAGGAAAGAGTGACTGTCTTCTTGGGAAGATAGTGTTGCAAAGAAAGGATGCTGAGTAGGTGGCTGGCATGATCCTTTCTTTGCTGAAGGATGAGGTCTTAATATTACTCACTTACAATATCAACTTCTACTTGTTCTTTGATATATGAGAGAATTTGCGCCCTTGACAACTTCTTTTTGTTTGGAATTGGACAAATTGTGATTTTGTTGCTGTCATAGTAGATAGGTGAGATTTCAGTCAACTACACAAGCTCTTATCCTTGTTTTGTGTAAGAACTCATTTTCTTCCCTCTGAGGTGACTAATTGTTTTTGGTTTGATGTTTAGCAATTTTTTTTGTATTTTTTCGAGGGTTTTATGCTTTGTTTGTTGTTTTGCAAATATTGATGCCAAATGCAAGAAATAAAATAAAAGGAATTACAATGAACTAGAAAGAAATTGCAGCATTCCAATTATTCAATTTATTGATCAACTCCAGAGAGGCTAAATACAAAGCATACCCGATAAAGAAGTATTACATTGGCTGCCATTAATTTACTGTCAAAAAGCACTTCAAGAATCAATTCGATTCTCCTTAAATCTGCATTCTTTTTTTCCAAATCTTCTATGGCTGGCTCCTCCAAGGCTGGGCGCACCTTCATGTATTTTCCTGTGATTTTTATGGCCCTCTTTGACCCAAGTTGCACCCTTAAGGAATCCACCTCCTTGCTGCTGATAAACACTGAAAAAAACAGGTTGAACCCTTCTTGTAATTTGTGCTGGTAATCACAAATGATTCGCCTTTGGTTCTTCTCTTAATCCAACTCTAAACTCCTTCGATTATGCTCTAAAAACCTTATTCCAGAACTCTGATTTTGCACACCGTTTTGCCCAAATTGAACTTGTTTGTGACCTTTTTACACATCACCCCATTCAAAATGGGGACCCCCTAATTTTTGTCCCATTCGGGTCTTTTGGCTTTGGTTTTGGGTGGTTTTGCGGCTGTCTCTCTTTATTCCTTCTATCTTTTCGTGGATGTACCCATCTTTTGGCCCAATTTGAAGCTTTGGCTAAGTCTGGAGTGCGTTTTGACATATTAGGGTTTTATTCTTCAGGCTTGGTTTTGGGTTAAATTGAGTGAGCAAATTGAAATTTGAGCTTAAAACTGCAATCAGGATGCTTCAGGCAGGTTCCCATTAAAATTTCACTGAATTCTGACAACTTACTATTTTTATTAAGTACTCAATTTGGGACCTTTTTCTTAGGGCTTTCGAAAATATGACTGCTACATCATGTTTAGAGCCATTTGAGCTACTTACCTGCAAATTTTGAGCGAAATCGAACAACTTGCTATTTTTAGTAAGTCCCCTATTTGAGTTTTTTCTGCTAGGGTTCTTGAAAAACTGATTGTTGCATTAGATTCAGGACCCTTTAAAGTGCTTACCTGCAAAATTTGAGCCAATTCTAAGAACTTACTTATTTTAGCAGGTGCCCCAGTTTAGGGCTTTTCCCTAGGGTTTTGGAAATTTTGATCACGTCACTAAGTTTAAACCCTCTCGAAGGACTTGCATGCAAAATTTGAATGAATCCTAAGAACTTTCTATTTTTAGCAGGTCCATCTTTGGCAAGTGTGATGTCACGCGGGCAGACACAGATCTTTAGTCTCTAGAACAGAGCAGTACGCAACGAAAACGACATCAAATGGAGGTCTACAGAAGCGCATGCAATGAAATTAGGGTTTCCTACTTCCGTGCCTAAAATGAAGGGTGAAACTCGAGAAAAACTAAAAACCGATGTATCCCACTGCTATCAATATTCTTCGAGGAATCTACTAGTAAAATTCGAGTGCATTCCGCACACTTACTATTTTTAGTAAGTCACTTCTAGAAATGGGCCTAAAATAGCAGGTGCATGCAAAAGGCAAATGTGAACGTGTTTGTCATGTCACGAGGGTCAGGGTGAGCAAAAATCAAGTCTTAAGAAGTTGGAAATTCTTGGAAATCACGACTTCAAAAGTTACTAAAAATAGAAAACGAGGGTGAGCTAGGGTGAAAAAAAGCCTAAGGCATTGAGATAAGAAGCAAGAGGGATCAAATGCGCTCTAGGGAGAAAGTCTAATGATTGAGAAATTTGACTAAGTCACAAAAACCTAAGCTCACCCCTCAATATGCGCCTAGCACACACATAGCCAAATGCGCCCTCAAGGTGAAAGAATTTTCTAAGGCAAGAAAATGTGAGCACACCCCTCCAAATGCGCCCTAGGGGAAGAAGTTAAGAAAATTTTCTAAGGCAAAAATAAAAGAAGATCCTCCTAAATGCGCCCTCAAGATGGAATAATTTGTCTAAGGCAAGAAAGATTTGATGAGAGGACAAATGCGCCCATCATGGAGTAGGAGATGCACAAAATATTCCAAGGCATGAGATGTGGAGCTAGCCCCTTCGAATGTGCCCAAGGAGTATGAGATGGAGAAGATTTGTTTTAAGGCACAAACTCCAAGCACAAGGGTCCAAATGCGCCCTAAGAAGAAGAGGTTGAGTAAAAAGTTTCTAAGGCAAAAATAATGAGATGACACTCCTTCAAAGGCCCCCATGAAGCAAGGTCTCAAATGCACCTATCATGAATGGGAAAACATAAAATTATCTAAGGCATGAAACATAAGCACAATACCCATCAAATGCGCCCCAAGGAAGAGACAGGAGGAGCAAAAATTTTCTAAGGCATTGAAGCAAGACAGGATGACTTGAAATGCGCCCTTAGATGAATAAGACACTTAAATATTCTAAGTATAAGGAAATTGAATAAACTCCTCTCATTTGCGCCCAAGACAAAGTGGAGAGGTGGAGAAAAAGCTAAGTCACGAAAACTTGTTGCTCAACTCTAAAATGCGCCCATAGCATCAGGCCCCAAATGCGCCCTTGAGAGGAAATGTCAAAATTTTCTAAGGAATGAAAATGAAGCAACAAGGTGGTAAATGTGCTCAAGATGAGAAGACCCTTCAAAATGCACTCTAGAAGGAGAAGGTTAAATACGCCCTATAATGAAGACATCAAATGCACTCCAAGCAAGTTGAGATGGAGATGAGAATTTCTAAGGCATGGAAAATGAAAAGTACCCCCCCCTTAAATGCGCCCAACATGGGGAGTGAAATGCGCTTAAGGAGGAATGAGTTAACATGTGATAGTTTCTAAGGTTGGGAAAATAAAACAAGACCCTATGAAATGCGCCCTCAAGATGATGAGAAGTTTCTAAGAGGATGATGAAGTACGCCCATGTAAAGGGGGTAAAATTTTAAATGTTGGAGATTTTAAATGGGTTGGATAATTTCCCCATAAATATTTGAGATAACAAAGTGTTACAGGCAGTTAAAAGGGGAAATTTCGAATTTTGCATGGGAAAGAATCTTCAATGAAGGAAAATTTTATGACGACTGGGACTTGTCTCGGTGACAACTTGCCCATCTCCTCTCCAAAGTTAGAAATTGCCAAGTAGTGGAAGGAGAGATTTAATGAACTTGCTAAAATAAACTCCCTCACACAATTATTTAAGCCACAAAGTTTTTATTTCATTCTCACTAGTTGCAAGTACAAAGCTGTGGCTCTGAGAGTGAGAAGAAAAGTGTTGAGGTGAAGCTGCTGAAGTGAGCAAGTTAAATCAGCAAGCTTGGGTGAAATTTTTCTAAGTGCTAGAAGTTATACTGCTGAAAAGAGTGTTGAGGTTTGAAGTTCAAAATTTTAATGCTGAAGGCTCTTCTTTTTCGAAGTTTACTCCATATTTTGGCCATCCCAAGGTTATTTATTTTCTGAATTTAAATTTTAATGCTTATATTTTATTTTGCAGGATGGCTGAAGCAGGCAGAGTCAACAAGGTTGCAGGCAAGGCTGCAAATGTTGAATCGAGCAAGGCCAATGTGTCCAAGCAGGCAATGATAAAGAAGCTGAGCAAAACGTTTCTTCCTGAGTCCAAGTTTACATCAAAGTTGGGAGAGTTGAATGATATGAATCTTGGTTCGTACAACCTTGGAGCTCTCAGAGGTCGAATGTACAAGCTAGGTGGCCACCCTCCATCAATCACAACACATTAGATTATGAAAAGTGGACTTTATGCAGCTGCTGGTTTTCCACCAACCATCCAGTGTCTAGAGATGATTATGAAGTGCGCCAATTGCTACAGGCTAGAACGAAGGACCATTGTTTCCCCTGATGGCAAATTATCTCACGCCTGAGGCCATTGGAGAGGCGTTTGGAATCCCCACTTTTGATAAAATGATATACAAAATGAAGGAAAGAGTTGAAAGGATGTACGCCTCTTCTTTTGAGAGGTGTGCCGGGATGATGAATTCTATTGGATGCAGAAGCCCAGGCCTCCCCGCACCAAGCTTTCCAAGCAAATTATCTTGGATGATGTGAAGCAGGAATATTGTGATTGGATAATGATGCTCAGCCGGGTGAATGAAAGCTCTCAATCATACATCTTCGAGCCATGGATGTTTTACTACATCAAGATTGTAATGGAAGGGAAAGAATGCGTTGACTAGGCAAGAATGATAAGTGACAATTTGGATGAGCAGTTCAGGAACTTGAGGAGAACTAAGACATTCTACATGAGCTCATACGTGATATATATGCTGGCTTGAATGACTAAGTACAGAGGAATAACCTACAAGGAGCCGATTGGGTGTGGTCCTGAACAGTTTAAGATCTACGAGGCTTGCCCACAATTGCACCTGAGCAACACTTCCAGCTACAAAAGGGTAAACGATGCCTTCACCATGCATATAGCCAGGACTCTTTAGCGGAGAACTCAACAAAGAATATCAAAAGAGGCTCAAGAACTGATCGAAGAATATGGATATTGGTTTATCCAATTTCCAAAGTTCACCTATATCAGGCTGCAAGGGTTCACATCATATCCATACAGATTACCAAGATACCCCACAGATAGGATGGTAATGTTAGAAGTATCTAGGTAGCTCACTGCCTATGATAGAATTCAGAAAAAGAAGAAAGGAGGGTTAGACTTCCTGATCACCATGGGAAATTCTAACGAGGTTTGTCCATCCTTGCAGGCAGCCAAAGAAGTTGAAGATGAGCTGCAATTCTTCCACCTCTCATACCACACCAATAGACAAGATTTCGATCCTTATAACAATATCAGAATAGTGCAAAGTGTGGAGTATAGGCACAAGGCACATATTGAGGACTTCTGGGCTAATGCGGTAGATGATGCTGAAGTTAGAAGAAGAATGTTTACCAGAATTCCCTTGAAGATGATTAGAGAATGCGAGATTGTTCCTATTCCAGATCAAGTAGATGAGGACGTGAATGTTGTGTAGCCGGATTATGAATCAGTAAGAAACATAGTAGTTCCACTACTTGATTGGTCAGAACCGGAGATTATAGACTTGGACACATTATGCATACCAGTCTTGACATTCACGAGGAACCGGGTAGAAAGGCATGTGAATAGGCTTAAAAGTAGATCAATTCCCCTCACAATCTCATGGGTGACCATAGGTCTCCAACAGCCAGGAAAAGAAACCAAGTCGCCCAAGCCTCAAAACCACGAAGAGAAGTGCAAGTTCAGCCGGTGCCCCAGAGGGTAGAAGAAGCATCACCCATGCCATCGCAGACTCGTTCTTCAAGTGTGCAAGAGGTGTCTTTGTTCGGAAGCCAAAGAAATAGATCGAACAAGGAGCAAGAGTTCCAAGAGGTAAACCATCCACCTCTTAGAGAGCCAGATAGTCTAAGTGTCAACGCTCCTAGGAGAGAAAATCAGCAGGAAGAATAAGAAGAGACGGCAACAGACACCTGCTTCCAACAGATGATTGAGACAACGCTAGAAGGTGAGAATACTACAGGGCAGGAAGCTTGAGGTCCAGGAGAGGATGTTTAGCAGATGGAGACTGATGAACCTCAACAAAACATTGTTAGAGAAGAAGTGCGTGAAGAAGCGAGAGAGGAGCAACCACTTATTGTTTGTAATCCGTAGCAGGCAGTGCCAGATTGGCTCAGGGAAAGAATGAAAATGGATACTGAGGAGGAGATTGACCCAACGATTGAAATGGAAGAATTCCTCAGCAGAATCAGCGGGCCACTAGAAAAGAAGAGAGCTAGAAAGTTCTCAAAGATATCCACAGATAAGTTCGGTTCTCGCACGCTTCATGTGGCTGTTCCCAGGGAAGAGTGTGATCGAGATGAGGCTGTACCTGAAAATTATGTGGTCACTACCGTGGACTTAGGCCACCCTACAGGAGCTCAGATAATTGAAGAATGTGATAGCTCCTATCAGGCTCTGAAGGATAGGCTGCTCCAGACGGAAGGAAAGTACAAGAAGGTGAAAAGAGAACATAAGACGTTGATTGGTTATGTGCAGCACTTAGCTCGTTCGTGTGGACAGGAAAATCCGACAGTTGATCTTCCAACTGAGCTTCCGAGGGAATCATTCAGTGGCTTGGAAGATTTGAAGAAGATGGCTCAGGAGGCAGATAAGTGGGTTGGCAATGTTCGTGTTGAGGTAGAGAAGTTCATTGATGATCTCCCCTATTCTTTTCAGCAGGCCTCCCGTATTCTTATGCACGTGGATAATGTTGATCAAGCTTGGAATGAAACCCATATTTATCAAGATAAATTGTTCCTCGCTTGGCAACCTTGATGCATATACACACATAGACTCTGGTTGAAGGAGTGATCCAGGAGAGCGATAGATATGATTTCCTGGGTTGGTATTCTTCAGCATTCACAGGTCGAGGCTTCTTCATATAGCACGGGTGGAATCTGTTAGAGTTAGAAAGGCTATGGGAAATATACAGGAAGGAGTCCTGAACACACTTGAGGCCTTGTTTGCTAAAAGGTTGACTCCGAAGGAGGTAACTGCGGATGGCCTGAAGAGCAGATTGGAGCCTTTATTCTCGAATGTGAGATCATTTGCCTAGGTGGATTTTGAGAACATTTCAACCTTCTCCAACATCATTAAGAGCACTCAGGATGCCTTGGTTGCTTGGGGGAAATCTTGCATTCGGCAGGGGCAGGCGGTCACGGTGCTCGAATTTTAGCTCAACCATATTCCACCCATCTCAATTCAGGAGGTTGAGGCAGTGTTGACCAAATTCATCTAGTTTGCAGTCAGAGAGGAGGACAATGGGAACTGTTGATGTGATTTTTGTGACTGCACCAATCAGCAGAACAAAGTTGTCCGAAGGCTACTCCGTTCTCTCTTGATCAAAGTATTCCGTGCGCTAAGATTGCAAGAAAGTTCGCATGTTCAACTCCAAGGTTCCGAAATACTTAGAATACCCTCAGTTGGTTTGATGTGAATTGCTGTTTTCACGAGGGGACTTACACAATTGTTCAGAATACTTGCAGTTAACAGTAAATGGATGATTAGAAGGGATTTGCGCGATGCAGATGATTTAGCAATAAGTACGTTTTCCTAAAACTAACCAAAGATGAACGGAAAGTAAATGAGTGTAAAGGTAAGGAGATTCTATATTCTACTCTAAGGCGGGACGTGGGATCAATCTCAACAGCTCCAACCAAACTCTGCTCCGCCTCACGCTGGACAGCTTACACAAAGTAGGTGCAATCTTCAAAGGGATAACGGGAAATTTTCAAATTACAATCCAGCATCAAGATGCCATCAAGACGACGCATACCAAGATGTGAATTGCAACTGAAGTTAAGCTTATAAAATTCTCTAGTCGACCACGCAAGGCAAACTTGCCGTCAGCAAGCCGCTAGTGGTATGGAATGAAACGAAGTTGCCTTGATCAATGCCACACATCCACAGCTACTATTGACTTGCATGAAATGAAAATGCTACTTCTTAAACTACTTTACGCTATCTTACGCTACTTGGAATTGAAGGGAAGAAGAAACCTTGCTAGCTAAACACAATGAAGACGAATTTCACCATCAATGAAAAGATCTATTATGAAAGTGTTACACAACAATTTCTTACAAAAGTTTTCAAAGGAAAACTTTCCTTCTCCTCCGAACTATGCTAAACTATCAAGCAAAATGTCTACTCTGCTCTACTCTCTAATCTGATCTCCAATCTGATTCTAGTCTCTAATTCTAATGAGATACAAATGAGGGGGACTCCCCCTTTTATAGATAGCCCGGTCCAATGGACGACTCAGATTACAATCAAAAGAATGGCTAAGATTAAGCCACCTCAGCCCTAACCCTAAAAACTGCCAGAATGGGGAGTGGTACATTAAATGAATCAAAGATTCTCACTCACTCCCAAAATAGTAGAGGCAATTAATGCCCATAATCAGTCTTCTCGAAGATCCTCGTCCAGTAGTGCATTCCCATTCTCCTTCTCTCTGGCTGCAAACTCAATGAACTTGCCAAGTACAGCCTCAACCTCCCGAACTAATGCAATCAAGCTGAAACTCTAACACCGTGACTGACTGTTCATGCCGTGTACAAGATTTTCTCCAAGCGACTAAGGAATCATGCATGCTTTGAATCAAGCTGGAGAAAGTAGAAGTGTTCTCAAAGTCATCTTGTACAAAGGTCTTCACCTCCGAAAAGAAAGGCACCAGCCTACCCCTCAAATTATTAGCATTCACCTCATCGGGATTCAACCGTCTAGCAAATATAGCCTCGAAGGTATTCAGGACCCCATCAATAATATTGGCCATAGCTTTCTTAACCCTAGCGGAATCCGCCCGTGCTGCGTCGAAGAAACCACGCCCCATGATTGCCGAAGAATACCATCTAGAAAAGTCATACCTGTCATTCTCCTGAATGACCCCTCCATCAATTAGCATCCACAAAGGAACATGCCTCAATGCCTCAAGACGCTGAATAACTTTGCTCTGATAAACAAAAGCATCACCCCAGCCCTGATCAACTGCCTCCATACGTGCTGTAATACTGGAAGCTTGCTGGAAAGCACAAGCAAGGTCTTCCATGAACTTTTCTATCTCAGCACGAACTCCTGTAACCCACTTATCTGCCTCTTGTGCCATCTTCCCCAACTCCAACAAGCCACTAATTGACTCTCTAGGTATCTCAGCTGGAAGTTCTATTGCTGGAATCTCTTGCCCACGAGGACGAGACAACTGCTGCACATATCCTATCAAAGCCTTATGCTCTCTTTTCAACTTCTTGTACTTATCTTCCTTTTTAAATAATCTGTCCTTGAGAGTGTGGTAGGAGTTATTACACTCCTCTACAATCTGTGCACCTGTGGGGTGTCCTAACTCCAAAGTTGTGACCACATAGTTCTCGGGTACTGCTTCATCTCGGTCACAATCAACCTGTGGCACTACCATGTGAAGGGTGCGAGAGCCATCCTCTTTAGTCGAGATCTTTGAAAATTTCCGTGCTCTCTTCTTTTGTGGAGGCACGTTGATCCTATTTAACAACTCTTCCATTTCTATCGTTGGATCAATCTCTTCACTGGGGCTTCTTCTCATCCTATCTTTGAGCCAATCAGGCACTGTATATTGTATATCAAACGGCTGCTGCTCTTTTGCCTCTACTTCACGGACTTGTTCAACTTCTATATCATTCTGGTGAGGCTCATCGGCCTCAAGTGGCTGAGTATCTCCTGAAACTATATCATCATCATCTAAAGCCGTCTCTAACTCACGCTGAAACTGAGGGTCAGTAGCAGTCCCCTCATCAGTCTGCTGATCATCTCTACTAGGTGCGTTGACGCTCTGGCCAACTGACTCCCTCCGTGGTGGTTGATTATCTTCTTGTACTGCTTGCACTTGATTCAATGCATTTCTTTGATCAGCAAATAAAGAAACCTCCTGTATGCTTGGAGAACGTGTCTCCAATGGCGTGGGTGACTCAACTATAACTCTTGGAGGCTCCGGCTGAACAGGCTCCTGCCGAACTGGCTACTTCCTTCGAGATTCTGGACCTCGTGTGATTTGTTTCTTCCCGCTGGTGGTGGGTGTCCTGTGATCTCCCATCAAATTGTAAGTTAGTGTAATCGACCTACTTTTCAATCTACTCACACGCCTGTCAACCCATGCTCTGTTAAATGTCAGGACCGGAATGCAAAGTGTGTCCAAATCTGCTATCTCAGGCTCTGACCAATCCGGGAGTGGAAGCGGAGTATCTCTTACTGCCTCGTAATTTGGATGGATGACGTTCATGTCCTCATCCACCTGGTCTGGTACCGGAATGACTTCACACTCCCTAATCATGCCTATTGGCAACCTAGAGAACATTCTCTTCCTGACTTCAGTCTCGTCTGATGCACCAGCCCAATAATCCTCAATGTTTGCCTTATGTTTAAATTCCTCTGACAGTACCCATTTGATATTGTTATGCGGATCATAGTGCTGTCTGCTGGTGTGATAGGAAAAGTGATAAAACTGAAGCTCGCTCTTGGCTTCTCTAGCTGCCTGCAATGAAGGACACACTTCATCTGAATTGCTCATGACAATTGGGAAGTCAACACCTCCCTTCTTTTTCTTCTGAATTTTATTGTAGGCAACCAATTGCCTGGATATCTCTAACATTAAAATTTTGTTGGTTGGGTACTTAGGCAGCCTATACGGGTATGAAGAAAATCCTTGCAGCCTTATGTAAGAAAACTTTGGAAATTGTATAAACTAGCACCCATACCTATCAATCAATTCCTGGGCTTCCCTCGAGATCCTGTGATGCATCCGCTCTTGAAATGTTCTCGTGATGTGCATGGTGAAGGCGTCATTGACACGCTTGTAATGAGTAGTACTTGTCAAGTGCAACTGCGGACAAGCTTCATGAATTTTGAACTGGTGTGAGCCACAACCAACAGGCTCCTTGTATGAAATTCCTCTGTATTTCGTCATACGGGTCAGCATGTAAACAATGTAAGAGCCCATGTAAAATGTCTTCGTTCTTCTCAGGCTCAGGAGCTACTCGTGCAAATTGTCACTAATCATTTCAGCCCAGTTGACGTAATCCTTTCCTTCCAGCACGAGGTTGATGTAATAGAACATCCATGGCTCAAAAATAAAAGCCTGAGGGCAGCCTCCAACTCGACTCAACATCATGATAAGATCACAATACTCTTGCTTCAAGTCATCTGCTATAATTTGTCTCAGCAGCTTCGTACGAGAGGGCTTGGGGTTGCTCATCCAATGAGTATTGATTGTCTCCGTACATCTCTCGAATGTAGAAGCATACATTTGCTTAGCTCGCTCCCTTGATTTGTAAATCATGTTCCTGTGTGCTGGGATTCCAAAAGCTTCACCAATGGTAGCAGGAGTGAGGTTGGCGAGCACTTGACCATTTGGTGACATGATTGATCTGTGATCCTTCTCATAGCAGTTGGTGCACTCCATCATCAGCTCCGAACACTGAATGGCTGGTGGGAAACCAGCAGCTGCATATAACCCACTTCGAATGATGTTGTGTGAAGTGGTCGAAGGTTGATGATTACCAATCCCCAGCATTCGATTCTTGAAAGTCTCCAAGTTGACAAAGTCCAAATTCGTATCCGCCAACTTGCCCAACTTCGAAGTAAACTTTGACTCCGGCAAGAAAGACTTGCTCAGCTTCTTGATAACAGCTTGCCTGGATGCACCGTTGTTGTCCTTGCCAGTTGTTCTTGCTTCAGCCATCTACAAAACAATAAACATCCATTAGCAAATTAACTTAGAAAAATAAATAAAATGTTTTGCAGGGCTGCCAGTCGACTTCAAGAAGTTGCAATATTATTTCTCATTTGCAAACCTCAACTTCTCCTTCAACAGACTTCGAATTATCAACCACTCGGAAAGTCTCAACAACTTTCAACTTTAGCAACTTCAATGAAACTTATTAAATTTCTTAACTGGCTGCAACAACCTCACTCTTGTAAATTCACACTTCTTCAGCAATAACTTCAACAATGTTCTCCGCAACTCCAAGTGACTTAGAGTGGAAGTCGAACTTCAGCAACAACCTCCAGCTTCAGTAATGAATTCAGATTTTTAAAACTCAGCTTCAGCAATTTGACTTCAATTCGTACCTTCTCAGTTTCAGCAACAAACTCAAGTTTCAGCCTTCAGCAAATTCCTCTTCTCAAATCGATTTTCCCACTTGCACTAGCAACTTCAAATCCTTCAAAGCAAAATCAAACTTCCTTGCATTGCAGCTTCAACAACTTACTTCAATAAATTTCGAACTTCTTCAACAGTTGCAGCCTTAGCAACTTTCAATCTTCACATTCAACTCAGCTTCAGTCTCAGAGCAAATTCGAATTCCTCTAGTTGGTGAAGAGAAATGAATAAACATTCAGTTCTTATAGGAAAATCGATTTCTAGAAGAAGGCTAAGTTTAGCCAGTGCATTAAATCTCCACCACTTCATTCGAATCTCCCTCTCTGGTATTTTTGACACTTGTCTTTCGACGTCAGGAATCTTATTCTTCTAGAAGTTCAACTTTGATTGTCACATTTTAATTCTCTTTCGAAAATGTTTTAATTTAAATTCATCTTTTAATCAATTTTAATACACCAGCCGAAGTTCCGTCTTGCAAATTTTAAATTTGAATCACCTCTAACGCTCTGGGAAATTCATCTGTGAAGAACTCAATCAAAAATATCTAGGCAATTCACTTTAAATTCATCATCGAAGCATTTTCCTTTTGAAAACACATTTTATTCAAATTTGCCTTAGAAAATTTTAAAATTTCCCTTAGGAAAATTCATAATTTGAGCACCGATCAAATTCTTCATGTTGAAGGCCTTGGCGAAGTGCAGAAGACTTGGAAATCCATTTCTCATCGAAGATCATCAGTACCCAGAAGAAAATTTTCTCCAAAATGCGATGAATCCATGGGTACGCAACGAATGGGTTCATTTAAATTTTAAATTTTGAACCTTAGAAAAATATCTCCTTATGAAATTTAAATCCGTTCTTCTCATCCGTGAACATTTTGTTGCTCTGACTCGATTTTTTTTTTAAATTCATCCTACAATGCCAGCATTCTCTGACTCCGTCACTGGAAAATTCATTCGGGCTTCAGGAAAGTTTCATCATCTTCATGTCTAGGCTTATTTTCTAAAGGAAGAAAATATTTTGCCTTAGAGAAATTTTAAATCACCTTGCATTTTGAGAATTTTGCCTTAGGAGATTTTACTCAACTTTATCCATTTTGCCTTGGTGAGAAAATTTTATCAACTTCACTTCGAAATTTTTTCCTGAAAGCACATCATGGAGGATTTTAATTTCAACGCCCTCTATATTTTATTTTTCACCTGGCAATTTCCAACGCCTTAGGAAAATTTTATTCACTTTGCAATATTCTCCATTTCCACTTTCAACGCCTAGGTAATACTTTATCTCCTTCTTTACCTTGTTTACCACCTTACACTTCACCTTAGGCGCATATAGCATATGCAAGAGGATACGCCTAGCAATTTTATCCTTTAATTTTAACTTCACACTCTTCATTCACCTTTTACTGACTTCAGCTTGGGCGCATTTGGTAGGTGTTGAAGGATGACTCTTAAGCTTCTTCATTTTTGTCTTTACATGCTTTGCTTGGGCGCATTTTGGCATGAGAGGAGGACGAGTTTCTAACTTAGAAACTTTTAGCATTTTGCTTGCATGTGGGCGCATTTTAGCATAGGTGATGGATAAACTTTGTTGACCTCCTTGACTTTCTTGGGCGCATTTCCTACTTGATGAAGGATGGGTGCAAATGGAGGGTGGTGGAGGATGAGTTCTTGCCTTAAAAATTTTCTTGGGCATCTTCCCAGAGTGGGCGCATTTGGCTATTGGAGGAGGATGAAAACTTGAACCTAAAAAATTTTAAACACCTCTACCTTGCATGAGGGCGCATTTAGCCATGGGTGAAGGATGAGAGTTGATACTTAGAAAATTTTAGCACTATGCTTGCATGAGGGCGCATTTTAGCTATGTAGGAGGATGAAACGCCTTTTGGAATATTTTTGCATGCATGGCTTGATGTGGGCGCATTTTAGCTATGCAGGAGGATATTTCTTAACACTTAGCCATTTTTCTTTGTCTTTGCCCATTCCTTCATGCCTTACTATAAATAGTAAGTCCCTTGATTTTCACACTTTAGAAGCTCAGATCGCCTTGAAATTTTGAACATTGGATCCTCATGACTTCATCAACCTGTTGACATTGCTATTTCGGGTTGGCCCGCTATTTTTAGCCCATTTCTGAAGGTGGTTTGCTATTTATAGTAACTGTTTGCTTCTGATACCTCCACAACTCCGTTTGATTTGAAATTCGAATGATGCGCTTCTCACCACATGACCTGCTTGCTGACATCGGCGCCTGATGCGGACTTGCTAATTTAGCCAATTTCTGAAATGACTTACTATAAATAGTAAGTGCTCCGTTTGCCCTCAAATTTTACCAGCATATAGCTTGAAGGATGCTGATTGCGGTGGTATACACCGGTTTTCGAAAATTCTGACTTTTTACCCCTCTTTTCGGGTCCCGAAGTTGGAAACCCTAATTTGTTCTGCATGCATATCAAACGGTCTCCATTTGTCCTCGTTTCTGTTGCATTGCAATCAGTTCGTGATTCTGAAGTGCTGGGAAGTGACTGCCGGGATGCATCTGCTAAAAATAGTAAGTTCCTAAATGAGTGACCATCTCTGTTTGCATGTCATATCACTGCGTGGCTCTTGAAAAACCCATAAAGAATATGTCGACATGCAAAGAAAACCCTGACATGCAAACCCTAAAAAATAGCCTCAGAAGGCTAAACTCTGAAAGTTATCATCTCGCTTTGCATGTTACACCATCACGAAGGTCTCGAAAAACCCATAAGGAATATGCCGACATGCATAGAAAAACTCTGCATCTAAACCTTGAAATCTGCTCTGGAAGCTGAACTGCTAAAGATAGTAAGTTGCCAGAATTGGATGAAATTTCAGTGGAACCCTGTTGGAATCATACTGACCTCAATGTTAATCCCTGCTTTCAATATATTCACCTTGTCTGACCACAGATTGACCGGGAAAGTACAAACTCTAATTTTCAGACTCAGCGAAATTTCTTGTTTAAGCTCAACGGCGGAGACATCCCGAAAGGTAGACCATAGAAAAGAGTTAGACAGACAGAGAGATAGAAAAACCAAAGCCAAAAGACCATAATGGAGCAAAAATTAGGGGTCCCCATTTTGAATGGGGCGATGTGTGAAAAGGTCACAACAGGAACGTGTTTTTGGACGAGAATCTTCTAGATGATAGTGGGCATTAAATGCTCATAGTGGTCAAAGGGAGAGAGTGGGCATTCTGTGCTCATTTATTACCCCACTCCTTCGGCCGTTTTTAGGGAAAAATCTTGACTAGGGCTTATGTGGCTCGATTTGAGCCGTTCATTGTAATTCAATTCGAGCCGTTTGTTGGACTGGGTCAGCTATAAAAGAGGCATCCCCCCTCATTTGTGCATATAGATAGAGAGATAGTGCATAGAATAGCAGAGAAGGGATAGAGAGAGATTGATAGCATAGCATAGATTGATAGGAAGAGGAAGGAAAGTTTTCAATTGAATGCTTTGTAAGAAATTGTTGTGAACACTCCTATAATAAAAAGAGTTGTCATTGCTTGTGATTTCATCTTTTATTGTGGGTAGCTAGCAAGGTTTCTTTGTCCTTCCAATTCACATAGAATTTTAAAGTAGAACTTAGAGTAGAACAGATTTCATTTCATGCAAGTAAATGAATTGTGGAATGTGGTGGTTGAATTGAGCAAGCTTCGCTAATCCATACCACTAGTGGGCTCATTGATGGTAGGTTCACCTTGTGTGGTCAACTGGAATAGTTTGAACCTAACTTCGATTATGATTTACATGTTGGTATGCGTTGTTGTGATGGTGTCTTCATGTTGAATTGTAATCTGAATATTTCTAGTTACTCCTTTGAAGATTGCACCAGTTTTGTGGAAGTTGTCCAAGGTGAGGCAAGGCAAAGCTTGGTTGAAGTTTGTAAGAGTTGATCTCCACATCCCACGTCTAGAGTAGATCATAACATTTTTAATCCCTGTAGCCATTCAAATTCAGTACTTTCTGGTTAGTTTAGGAAACCCGAGCTTCATTGACAAATCTTCCGAATCCGGAAAACCCCTTTCTCCCTGAGTGAACAATTGTGTAAGACCCCTTGAAATACCAGCAAATCACATTAAGCCAACTGAGTCTATTTCCATTGCATAAAGGAACCTTGGAGTTAAATGCATGATCTTTTGCAATTCTAACATGCAGGAGATTTTGATCAAGAGAGGATAGAGTGATTGTTGGAAAATTTATTTTGTGTTGGTGCGGTCATAAAACACCCGTCAACAGAACCTCTGTATGAAGCTCTCCCAAATGCCAAATTCAATTGGTATTTCACCACCTCAAATGGCTGCAACACTGAAGAGTTTATCATTCTCTAATGGCTCGTGGAATGAAACCCTCAGCTCCCTTCTCACAGTAATCTTCATCAACTCAAAAATACTCCAGAATGAATTTCTGTCTCTTCAATGAATATTTATAACTCTCCAAGAGGGTTGACTTCTCACAAAAAGCATAGTTATAACTATTAAATGTTAATTCACCTCATTTAATATTTCATTATCAACCTTGGGATTGGTGCCATATATTTAATTACTCACTTGGCACCCTTTTAATGATAATTTGCCCCTGCATTATAAAGTTAAGTTGTAACTTTATAATAACACCTTTTAATTTAATAAATATCATTTGAGACGATAAAACATTAATATCTCCCTTAATATTTATTATTTCATCACGTCAACTGAAACTGGGGTCAACTTTGCAAATATCAATACGACCAAGTGCCTTACTAAAAATAGTAAGGGTCCCTCTAAACCAATCTCAAACTTACTATAAATAGTAAGTATAGCAAACCAGCCTCTGGAGACACCAATCGAAAGTTAGAATTGGAAATCACTGAACTCTGGTGAAGATAAAAGCCTCAGAAGACCCTCTAAACATCTGAGTTAGCCTACGAGGGCCAATGATAGGCTAACCATCCGAAAACCTGATCATGCTAAAACGGGGACATTACAGTCTACCCTCCCTAAAATTGCTTGTCCCCAAGCAATCTCAACTGCCAAAGAGATTCCTCTGTAAAAATTATTCCACCAGGATCCCATGGGTAGAGCTGTGCAATGTCCCTGATATCATTAAACTGCTCCTGTAACACCATCCCTAGAACAACTAACTGAACTTGCTGAGTCAACTCTAACTTGCCATCAGGTGTTGCAGGAGTATGAGTCTCAAAAGGAAGCAACTCAAAGAATTGCCAACATTCGCTTCCTAACTTTGTTCAAGACAAGCTATCATAACCGCTGTCAAGTACATGTGCCATCGAACTGTGCATCTGAAATGGGTCATGCACATGAGGGTCAAATGTGAAATTGTACATGCTCCTCACTGTGTACACCTCAAAAAACTCCTCTGCAAGCCCTATCTGAAACCCTGATGCACCGGAAGGATCCCAAACACGATCAATGCTCAACTCGGAACTAGAGTCAAGAGAGTGATCAACATCAATTTCAAAGAGCAGATTGTCATATGATGATGTAACATCCGCCTCAAACAAGGGGTTGATCACGAACTGTACCAAACCTCTAGGCTGATCCCAATCGGCTACCTCTGAACCCCCGGAGTATTGGGTAAAACCATGTCCACTCTGCACAAACTCCTTCTCTACACTCTCGCTCTTCTTATTAATGTGAGAGATAGAGCGTAGGCTCCCATCTGTAATTCCCCTCAACACATATCTCCTGCCATCAACCTCAAATGACATCTCCACCTTGGGTACGTTGAGGGAAAATACTCCCAAGTCCTGGAACCATTTCATGCCGAGAACTATATCCATCTCACCCATGTTAACCGCATAGAAATTAGAATGTAACTCATAGCTGTTCAACATCAAAGTGAGATTAGTAACCCGCCTGGCGCACGCGAGGGTGTATCCATCAGCCACTCAAACTCTGAATCCATTAAAATTCTTGGCCTAAAGTTTGCATCTAGCCACGAAACCCTCATAAATAAAATTATGTGTTGCTCCCGTATCCAACATAGCAACACAATGCTCCCCATTAACTGTTCCCTTGAATCTAAATGTGGCCTCGTCCTGAACATTAGCAAAGAATGCCATAGGAGCCAAATTCCCATCCGTAGATGCCTTCTCATCCTGATGATCCTCTGAAGTTGGCTGATCCGAATCTGAATCCTCATAATATGCCTAGATGACACGGTTTGCTTTGCCCTTAGGTCTCAAAGGGCAATCATGGTCCTTGTTATATGGTTCCTTACACCAAAAACATAATTTCTTTTTTCTCAACTCCTCACGTGACTCCTCATCCACCATGGTTGCTGATTTCTTTTTCTTATCAGCAATTTGTTGAGATTCCTCATTGTTGGTTGAAGGAACATCCTTATGTGTACTCTTGCTTTTCGAGGCTGCAAACTCCATACTCCTTGCTTTCCTCATTGCCTCCTACAGTGCTGGTGGATCAAAAGCCTTTATCCACCCTCATAATGGTTCTAATAAGCCCTCCATAAAGAGTACAACCAACCTCCTCTCAGATATGTTGGGTACCATTACGGACAATCTTTGAAAGTCACTGATGTAGTTCTCCAAACTACCAACTTGCTTAAGTTGTGCCATGTATATGAAATATACTTCCAGATCCTTCTTATCAAAACGTTCAACTAGCCTATCAACAAACTCTTGATAGGAAGTAAGAGATCATACTGCAGGGTCACCATCCCGTGATACCACCAATTGTGGGCTGCTCCCTCTAAGTGCAATGTAGCATACTTGATTGCATCTACCTCTGCCATAGGTTGAAGGTTCAAGAAAGTGTCCAACTTATGAATCCAAGACTGAGCTGTAACTTTTCCACTTCCATCAAACATGGGCAATGGGAGCTTATTGGTAGCATGCTTCAGATCACTACTCTGATTCCTCGGTCCCCTATCCTGTCTGGACCTGTAATATTCAACCCTCAAAGTCACAAATCGGTCAAAATGCATGCGCTTATGCACTTGAGGTGTCAAGAATTCCCACTCATCGTTGGCTGCCATAACTGCATCAGCATATGTTGGATCTTCAACTTCTTCAGCATTCTCCTCAACTTCCTCTCCTCTCAAGAAAGTGGGTCGAGTAGGCCTATCTGCAGTATGAGAAGGTGCTCTATGTACTTTCTGTTATCCAGCTACACTCCTATCATCATCTTGATCTTGGGGTTGTCTCCTGGGTAAATTCAACTGTTGTAGAGTTGCTGTAGTACACCAACGACCTGCTGCTGGCCAACCCGTAAATCCCTCAAGGTCTCTCTCACCTGTCTGTCATCATTCCTCGATGGACTATTTTCCCTTCTGTCATCCATGCTTGCAACCTATTCTGTAGGGCCTGAGGAGGACCCCTAATGAATCCCAATCAATCTAGAAGCTGTTTTCCCTTTAGGTACTTGTGGTGGCTGCCAATTCCTACAGAGTTCTCTCTCGTAGTACCTTCTGGCTCTGTCACTTTGCTGCATTCAAAACCCCACAAGGATGGCAGGAAACGGCTCTGATACCAATGTAAGAACTTGCTTTCTTCCCTCTGAGGTGACTAATTGTTTTTGGTTTGATGTTTAGCAATTTTTTTTGTATTTTTTCAAGGGTTTTATGCTTTGTTTGTTGTTTTGCAAATATTGATGCCAAATGCAAGAAATAAAATAAAAGGAATTACAATGAACTAGAAAGAAATTGCAGCATTCCAATTATTCAATTTATTGATCAACTTCAAAGAGGCTAAATACAAAGCATACCCGATAAAAAAGTATTACATTGGCTGCCATTAATTTATTGTCAAAAAGCACTTCAAGAATCAATTTGATTCTCCTTAAATCTGCATTCTTTTTTTCCAAATCTTCTATGGCTGGCTCCTCCAAGGCTGGGCACACCTTCATGTATTTTCCTGTGATTTTTATGGCCCTCTTTGACCCAAGTCGCACCCTTATAGGAATCCGCCTCCTCATTGGAACTCTCTCACAGAGGTTTTTGTGAAGCGAACTACCTTTGTTGTTCTTTATTGTGTGCATCGAACAAGTAGAGGTGTTGGACTGCATTGTCCAAGGAGCGATTTTAATTTTTCTCTATGAGCTGTCTATTATCTTCTCTAGATTTTGCATTCCATGGCCCAGTCTATTCAAATGCTTGATATATCATATTCTTTGAAGGTTGTAAATATTAACCACGCTATAAATAACAACACAAAGCGTGGAATTTGTAATAGCTTGTATTAAGCATTACAACCCTACCACACGAGAGCTTCAATCAGTGGATGGGCGAGTGATATGCAGCCTTAAGCCTAGGGATATCGAAAGGTGCTTTGCCATTCCACCATGCACGACAAATGTGGTCATATCTATGAGAGAATGCGAAAAGGCATTCAATGCGTCAAAAGACAAGTGTTAGAAGAGGATGGCAAAAAAATGGCTTAAAGTGAAAAAGACCAACTTACCCAAGAATGTAGTACGTGGAGAGTTCAAGGATGAGTATGGAGTGATGATCACTCTACTCAACCGCATCATTGGTCAAGAGGAGGCAAATAAATTTCAGTCATGGATGTACTATGTCATTGCCAAAATTGTGAGCAATAAAGAATATTATGACTGGCCTGCCCTCATCAGTGATACTCTCCACAAGCAGATGACCTGTCATGTCCCCAATTTTGGAGTAAGTTTAATTTAATTTAATTAATTAATTAAGTTGTCCAAATTAATGATATTTCATAAGGATGACTAATTGATTATTTTAATTAAATTAAGTGGATTATTAAATTAGTTATTTATAAGGTTATCAAACAATTAAATATTAAAAGGTGACCTTATATTTAATTAATTTAATAAAGTGACTTGAAATAAAATAATATTATAAAGTCACTTGAAGAAAATAATAATTTATTCTAGAAGCTTCTTGGAGATGTGGTTGAAAAAGTATAAAAAAAGCTTTGGCTGGGCATTTTGGTATGGTTGAGTTGATTACTACATTTCTACATTTGGTGAGCTTAATGCTTGACAAACTTCGCTTGTGAAATATCAAGCCTAGCTGGAAAATTGAGGAAATTACTTCAAACTTTCTACTTGTGCTTCATTGCCCAAAATTTAGTGGCCATTGGCCAAATTTTGTCTTGGAGAGGAAAATCGATTCAAGGAGATAAGAGCAGATTTGTTGGATAATTTTCAGTCCATTGAAATGGACGATTTTGCTTGAGGAAGGACAACTTGCTTGGAAGGGACGATTTTGTTTTGGCTGATCATCAAACTCAGAATTTTTGTTGCAAGCTGGGCACACTTATGACGGGCGATTTTGTGAAAAGAAGCTCCAAAAATTCTAGAAAAATTCAAAAAGGTCAATTTGCTATGAGGAAGATTGGTGCATAATTTTGAAGACCAAACAAAGCTTCAACAAGGAGATTCAAATTAGTTTATGACTGCTGTTGCAAGGAAATCAGGTTCCTTTATTTTGTCAATTCATTGCATCTAGGTGTCATAGTATCATTTAGATGATAACAGCTGATTTAATCAGCTCATGAACATTGTAATTACAGTCAACATATGATCAAGGAGTTTGCATTGTAAGGCTGTAGCATTTATATTTGAATTGCATCTTAAGTTTCAGACTTTATGCTGAATGTAATATTCATTATTCCAAGTCTGATTGCAATTCTTCGTAACATTGTAATACAAAATTGGAGGTATAAGGAGTTTGCATGACATCACTTTGACAAAATGTCTTTCATTGTAATTGCATTACTTGGATTTAGTTTTCATGCCAAGTGTTTGTGAAAATGTCTCTTGGCTGTAGGTGTGCATTTGCATTTAGAAATTCATTTATATGCATTTGAAAAACACAAAAAGAGTTGCATATCATTCTAGATACTTGTTTAGACATCTTTGGAATCATTTTCAAGCATTTAAACATTATTGTCAAGTGCCAAAAACCAAAACAAAGCAATCAAAAGTTTATATCAGCACATATTAGCTTGTACATCAAGTGTTTGACGAAATGTCCAAGGCATAAAAAAGGTGAAAACAAGTCAGATTTTGCCAAGGACATTACATGACCGGATTCTTAGAGGCTCACAAGTTTCATGTGTTCATATCTCATATATCTGATTGCCTTCCAAGGTTTGTTTAGAGTGTTGAACAATGTGGGAACTTTGGGTGTGCAAAAGGTTCACGAGTATTTCTTGCAGCTTGAGTTCACAAAAGCAGAAAGACATTTCAAGTGAGTAAATGATATCTTCCTGATGCACACCGTGAGAGACCTCGATCATGAGTTGCATATATGCCTATCACCAACAACCAAGGAGGCAATGGTAGATTGGGCGGATTGGTTCATCTAGTTCCCCACTTTCACCTACATACGTGTGTATGGGTACTCCGGTCATCCCGCCATGTTACCTTGCTATCCATCAGATAGGGTGGTCTTCATGGAATTCTTGCAGTAGTTGTCTGAGGTACATTCGCATCTGCATAACAAACGCAAAATGGTTGCAAAATTTCCTTTTGGGATGGGACTTTACAGGTGCAAGACAGCGGCTGATGCCAAGGGCATAGTCAACGAAATGGTGAGACTTAATCTTAAGTATCTCATCGAGAGACGGTTGTATGATCCTTGGGGTCACTATGCAGCACGCCTTGAGCAATACTCTTCACACGAGTCTTCCATGGAGGACTATTGGTTCAACTGTGAAGACGAGTTCAAAGTACGAAGACCCGATTACAGCCTGTTCAGACTTCCACAAATTATTGACTTCATGTCAGAAGACGTGGAAGGCCTATCCGATGATGATGGGGAAGTTATTCTTCCTTCATTCTTCGTAGATCAGGTTGACTCACAACCTCTTCAAACAGTGGATTGGTATGCCAAGGAAAGTACGTCTATTGAGGAAAGAACAAGCAGGGTTGTCAAAAACAGTCAACTCTACTTGGAGAGTAAAAGGACAACGAGGGTAGTTATTACCCGCACAAAACCGCCACCTATTCATTCTTCATTACCTTCCACGTTGAGAGCTAAGCCTAGACAGAAGAAATGGAGTAACCCTCCTAGAGGAGCCAAAATGTGAGGACACAAGGGGGAGAATAGCGATTGTTGATACAAATCAGCAAGAGGTACATGTGGAGACAGCCACAAACATAGCTGAGCCAGTGATGGAAGCAACTATAGCTGAAACAGAGCCAGTAATTGAGACAATTATAGCCAAGACAGAGCCAATAATGGAAGCAGTTGTAGTTGATGCAATACCAGAGATGGAAGTAGAGCCTCCCACTTTGCCACCATTATAGCAGTCACCAATCCCTATTGAATTGGATATTGCCACCACGCGACACTACAATACAATCCCATTCGTTAAGAATTCAAGGGCCTAACATTCCTCCTTCCATCGAGGCTAGTCAAGATTCATTTTGGTTTGAGAGTCTCCTAGGAAGGAAGAGAGAGAAGCCATCCTACCAATTGGACTTCACAAAATTTTACCATGTCCCTCAAGACATGGCAGTAAAGAAGCTAAAGAAGTAGGTCCATGTAGGAAAGAATGCTAACAATGAAATTGTCATAGAGATACCTGCGCCATTTGAAGATAAGAATGCAAATGAGTTAGAGGTTGATGACTTCACCTTGTTGAAGGTCAACCTCGGTAAGACCACTCGTCAGGTGGAGGCAGATCTCCTTGAAGTTGCATTAGTAAGTGTCAAAGAAAGAATGGCAAAGGACAACAAAGACAAAGCAGCCCTAAAGGCTGAAAACCAACAGTTGAGATTATATATATCTAGCTTGATGCACGGTACACCAAACATCTCTGCCTTGCCTTGAGAGATGCTAGACCTCCCCATGGAGCAAAATCACCACTAGCTGATCCTATATGGAAAACACTTGAGAAATCAAGTGGAAGAATTCGTCATCAGGGCCCAGTGATACTTGCAAAGTTATACCAGCTAAGATATAGAGCCCATGACCTCCGCGCAGAGATTCAACAATCAGAGCGAGACACAATAGAGAAGAGGCTTGCATAAGAGATCACTCTCTCAGACTTGCAGATGGTGTACGATTTAGTTACCACAGAGGAGAACAAGCAATATCTTTTCTCTTGGAAAAAACAACTTGCATGCAAGGTGAAAGCCTATGATACCAACTCTGTGGAATTGATTGAGTACCAACAGATTGTGGTAGGTGTTATCAAGTTCGTGAGAATGTTGGTAACATCTATCCCTTGCCTTTACCAACACGAAGGAGGTGCATACATTGAGCTAGTCGAGGTGCAAACACAATTCCAGGATCTCATCCGCGGTAGTTTTTGCGGTGACCTTGCTGGTTGCGAGTTGAGTAAGATTGCAGCCATGTCAACAAGGTTGGATGACACAACTGCAAAGAATATTGAATATCAATAGCAAATTGCGAGTGGTGAAGAGATGCTGTGGCAACACGTCATCATCTTGCGAAGCATTAATTGTCCAGAGGCAGAGGAAGTCAACGACTGGCTAGAGGAATTGTTGACTAGAGGTGATGAGGTGTAAAATACCCAGTGAGTACGTCTTACCCTTCCAAAATAGCATTTATGACAAACATGAGTTAACTTGATGCCTCTTTCCAAGTTAACTTACTATCCCACTGATCATGCATGTCTATCTCCACTAATTATGGATATCTATTTTGGAGGCACTTTTGTATTTGGAGTTCTCTTTTAGTTTAGTTTTAGTTAACTAAAGTAGATTTCCAGTTAATTGTTAGGTTACCTACTTTTAGACATAGGAATAAACCTTGTAGATTGACAAGAACTAAGTGTTAACTCAAGGAGATTTTAGGGTTGCCTACTCCTTTGAGCTTCTATAAATAAGAGCCTTTGCTCATTATTTTGTAACTTTTATTACTACACAAAATTGCTGCGCCATTGTGCCATCAAGCTTGCAAGTCGATATTTGTTCACTCTTGGATGAGAGTTGTTTGGTCTAATAAGCAATTGTGTATGATTTCATACCTTTGCTGTCCCAAATCTTTGTAAAGCGTTGAGTGAGTTTGAAGAAATAAATCAAAAGGCATATGCAATTTGATCCAAAGTTTCAAGATCTATCGTTTGTTTTTATAATCTATAGTTTCATTTTGGCCCTTGGACAAGTTCCGACACCTCCTTCGGAATTTGGAGATTAATGGTTATCGTTTGATGCTGTTTAATGATCTAGATTTCAGCCTACACCTCGGACAGTTTTCGTCACCTCCTTGGGAATCCTGTTATCCTGTTCATCGTTCTTTGTTGTTTCTAGTAATCTAAGTCTTAGCCTACACCTTGGACAGGTGCCGTCACCTCCTTGCGAATCCTGATATTTAGCTTACCGTATGAGTGTTTGCTTGCATAAGACCTTATTCTAGTGTAGATTTGAAAGTTCAGAGCCTTCAGACGCATTCTGAGAGATGGTCAGCCCAAGTGATTCAACCATCCCATTCCCACTCCTATGCCCTCTTGCTCTGTTTATCTTGAGGAAATAGGATAGATTAAAAGTTAGCTTAGTTGTAGTTAAAATCTACAGAAACTAGAGAAAACCTTAGCTGCAACGCATCGTGCTTTATGCACCCTTGTGTCCTACCGCTGAGTAAAAAGATAGGAACATTAGTTTACTTTACTTTTTATGCAAACATCAACAAAAAGAGGGAGCTTCCCCTTCTAATTTGAAGAGCAGTTACTACACACTGTGCATAGCTGTCCGTTTTCAATAAGCACTCCAAAGGTGCTAATTGAAACGTCAACAATAGGAATGGATCTTGTAAACTTGCCCTCAAACTTTTGATTATGCAATTTCTATTCAGTGTCAAGAAGACCTTGTCACTGATTCTAGCCATGAAAACTTTGTGTCTTCACTTCTTAAAACCTTGGAGGGTTAACTCCTAATCTATAGTATTGTGATTGAACATACAATAATGTCTTTAGATGATTTACTTAGCCTTGGTCAAGACTATCAAGACAAGATCCACAACCACTTTAAATTAATAGCACACCATAACATTCACCACATAAGCATCCACATTAACATGCAATTAAATAACAAAGAGACAACAGCACAAGATATGGATGGTACAAGTAACCAATTATTACTTTAGCACTTAGGACTTGAACAATAGATGAAACACAACTCCCGTTTATTTAGATAACATGAATGCTTCCTTGGGGAAACTATCTTCTATGAACTCATTTATATACATAAGGTGAATTGGGTCGGATGAGCACAATAAGGTTGGACCTATAATAACCAAAACAATGTCCATGAAGAATATGCACGAAGTGGGCCAATTAATACAATATTCCTAGGGGCAACTATAACTAGTAATCTAGGCAATTGAAAAGGTGAGATTACCTTAGAGTGAAAGTTATGCAACAACAAGAAGTTCTGTAAATCATTCTTACAAAAATTAAAGTAACTACCTCTAACGGATCTTTATAAATTGGATAGTTCTCAAGAAATCTTTATGATGTTTCATTGCTTGGTCCTTTTGCAATAGTAGATTACGCATCAACAAGTAGCTATAGGACAAGCTGTTGGCATGTTCTTAGGCTCTAAGGTGTATATCCAAACAACAATCTACTCCAGTGTGTGCATGGAATAGAAGCATAGGGTAGAAATTCACAGGGATTTCAAAAAATGGAAAGAACTCTTAAGATTTTGGTTTTTAAGGTTTGAAGGCCCCATAGGATAGAAGATTGGGATCCTCAATTATCAAAATTCTATGAAGACTCAGGCTATCACTGGGTTTATTAGCTGCATTGGCTTTTATCTAGACCAGGTGAATTGACATCTAGGATTTGGGATCCCCTCAAAGCACAACTAGCATTTGGCTGCCATCCAAAAATGGTTGCCACCAAAAAGGTACTTGTAACTTGTGGATATTCAAGAAATGGAATATTTTATCTGAAATCTTGCATGTTCTGATTTCTTGTTTTATGGGTTGTGCTCGTCTGCTAAAACAGTACAAGATTGGCTTCAAAAAGCCTAGGAAGTTGCAGTGTTTTCTATATAATGATAGGTACCGATGGATATTTTGTAGCTTCTTATGTAAATAACATTGGTAGGAAAGAGATTCTCCGAGTTGGATTGTGGTTCTTTATTGGATATGGCCTCTCTGTATGATATTGGGCACAAGTTTATATCACTGAGAATTATTATCTATTCCTGCAGTTTTCTAGTTTTTGTTTGCCCTTCCCTTGGAATTTTGAAGCAAATCCACTTTTAAAGTTAAAAGGGATACTGTTGTTTATTTTTCAAGGTTTGAATGCCACCTTTGTCCAGAGTTCAATATATATATTATAGATAGATTTACGGCAATTTATACTTGGAAAGGCCTCTGTTAGAGGCCCTTGTAAATGTCACTTTTAGGTAAGGAATAACACATGAGAACAAGTTGCCAATAGTGGCATACAATGATGGTTAAGTTGTGGTGTTGTTGTTCTTGCCATCAAGGTTCAAAACCCATTGGGGTGTTATTGTTGAAACTTGAATGTTTATATTGGAGATGAGGTCTCTAGTTTGTTACCTCACCGGTTCATAGCTCCAGCTAAAAAGCGTTTGCCCCTCAGAAAAAAACACATGAGAACAAGTTAAATGTGATAAAATCCAGTTTAAATGTCTGCGTTTGATATGCTCACTTGTATCGAGAATGGTTATCTGTGTGAGGACTGGCAAATCATGTCTAATCTTGTGCCCATTGTTTAGCTAGTACAGTCTTTGACAAGTGCAACAAAGGTTAGGGGTGCAGATGCTAGATCTAGCAGGTCTTCATTTTTAACTCCTACGCATTTTTCTTGTAAAAACCTTTTAAGAACTAGGAGGACCCTTTGATTGCAGTTATATTGAGTTAGTAGCTTAGGTTCCTAGATACACTGCTTGTGAACTTTCTTCTTTTTCAGCATGAGGTGGAGGGGAGTTGCCCAGCATAGACTACTGAGATGTTGTGGTCAATCTGCTAGCTTTTTATGTGGGGACTTGCTCCTCATGCAAAGAGCCAGCATGTTAACCACAACACGTAGGCGATATAAGCTCTTCCGAAGGGAGGTGTGTAGAGAGTTGGGAAGGAGGCGAGAGCATGTTCAAGAAAATGCTATTAAAAAAGCCAAGCATAATGTTTAACCTGAAACAAAGACTTTGAAGGCACTTAAACTGGTGGAAGTAATTCAAGGAAAATTTTTCAATCATATACTTTCTTTTGAAGAGAATATAGGGTTACATGCACCGAAAAAGAAAGAAAGAAATTTTACTATGTACACAAATGACCAAAGAGGTCAGTGGACTTGGAAGTGCAAGCTACAACCATAAGTTGAGTGCTCAAAGAGCTCCAAGAACTAAAAAGTAACTAACACCAAAATACCAACTAAACGGTGTGAGCCCAAAACCTCCTAGACAGGCCCAAAATGATATGTGATGTTCTATAAGAACAAAAATCAAATAGCTATATGAAAGTAAAAGACCAGATAAGCACATGGAGGGAAAGTTCCTCAGTGAAACCACAAATAGAAGATAAGACTGAAGCAAGAAAATTAGACTGAAGAACAAAGCTAATTAGTAATGAGTATCAGCATAGAAGCAAAAATCCTTTGGGGAAAAAATTGGCAAACCAAAAGTATAAGATTTTTTGAAAAAAATTGGGAAAAAATTGAGAAGAAATTGGGAAAAATCAGATTATGAAAAAATGCAAAACTTGTAGAAAAAAAGACAAAAACTACATTTTTTTTGGAGTTTAAGGGCATTTCCATAACATAGAGATATAGAGAGCAAATAACACAGAGAGTTTAACACATGAATTGTAGAAAATAGGATTTTGTTGTTTATAATCATATCACTGGGTACATTGCATTGCACAAAGCATACTTCAAAGTGCATAAATAATAACTAGATG